>JBAMYA010044214.1:0-12652 GCA_037176975.1 Arrhamphus sclerolepis
GAATTGTCCTCAGGATCACATGCTGAATTGTACATCAGTCTAAAATTTAATACTTGTTTGAGCAGAGCCTTGTTAGAAAATGAATAACCTGATGTTACATCTCATAAATAGTGAAGTTTAACATGTGGAGAGAACTTTTTAAATATTTTTTGAAAATAGGTGTGGTGATGGAAATGACAATGAACTTACATGAACATAGAGCAAAAATCGGGAGTTTTATTAGAACAATTCTTAAACTAATTTCATTCATTAAACTCAATTCACAAAATCATTAAACACAACCAAACTGATGCATCAAAATTTCAGCATCGTAATATAACTTTGAGAAGACTGAAAATTTAAATTAACACTCAACTTCTGCACTTGAAACTGTAAAAAACTTGTATAATTTCATCACAAATTATCATTTCAACAGCAATGTGGTATGTGGAACACATTTTGAGCATCTATCGTGTGTGTGTGTGTGTGTGTGTGATGGAAAGGTAGGCCTGCATTGTGAGTCTTTTTTAATATTCTCTTGTCTATTTCTTTGATTCATTCTCCATCATCTCCTCTGTTTGCTTTGCTCCCACTTTTACATATCTGTGATTGCCTTTACTACTCGTTTTTCTTTTTTCCTGAGGTACCTCTCCCTGTCTCGTTTAAGTCTCTCCTCATACGTTATAGGGTATGGCTTTTATTTTGTCCCTATAGGCCTGTGACCTTTCTTTTGTTGTCTTACGTGGCATCCTGAAACAAATAAATAATGAAATTAAGAAATATCTTTTAAAACGTATTTCACATCTACTCTCACAATCCATATCACTTGTACTCTGTAACTATAAATGTCATTTCCACCACAGAGGGTATTGTCATGGAAATGACATTTCTACAATTTTTTTTATGAAAAATGGAAGATGGCTTCATTGATTAGCTTTGAATTGATACTAGCATTTCATGTATGCAATATACTGTTATTTAACTTAAAATTTTTTACTTTTTAAAAACACCCATGAAAGTACGTGTTTGGAAATTACATACAATAAGTTTATTTACTGATCAAGCAATATTTACCTTGATTTTTCTTCATTACTTGTGGAAGGAAATTGAATCGGCCTTCATGTCCAACATGTACTCTAATGTCACTACATATTTCCCTGGAAACCACACCACAATCTTTCACACAAACTTTTTAAAGGGACATTACAGTGTTGACACCAATACTGTGCAACAGCTATATTTTGTATTTAAAAAAAGTATTGATAGAAGACTCAAATATTATAATGCATTTTATTTCTATAACTATTACTTAATTCAAGTACATTAATAATTACCAGATAAGGCATATTTTTAAACTTTTTCATAGCTAAAGTTCAAAAGATTTAAAAAAAAAAAAAAAAAAGAAGAACCCAACAGAAAGTTAGTAAGGTTTCGCTTTGGCGCTTCTCGTTCGCTTGTTCCTCCCCGGCTACCGTGGCCAGCAGTCCATCCGCTTTCGGTTTTGAGGTCTGTTCTGGACCAGAGGTTTGTCGGTCGGTTTGAAGTCCAGAAGAACTTTCTTCCTGTGATATTCGGGCGTGTTTATTTGTGCTAAGTTGTTTTCCGTCACTACCCGCCATGGCAGAGCTATCCTCGCTATTTTGGTTCCTAGTTGTAGTCGCAAATCACGTGACACAAGTTGCCGGGTATCCGAGGCGGCGTTCGACACTTTCCTCAAACAGTTCCAATTTTGGTTTCCATGACAACGGCAAAAACCCCAGCCCGCGCACCTGCCCGGACCCCGGTGACCCCGCGGTCGCGTTTAAGGTCCCCACTCTGGATGGGGAGTTCTCTTACGAGCCCGGCGCCCCGAAGGGGTCTCTGGTCATCCACGCCTTCACCAACAAGTCCGGCTTCCTGGAGGCTCTCTGGAGCTCCGAGTCCTCTCTGTCCAGCCTGGTGGAGGGTTTGCCGGACAGCGCGCAGCTGCTCTTCCTGTCCATGGACGAGGAGGCGGTCAGCGATGTGCTATGGATGAGGGAACAGCTGCAACGGGTCGCAATCCGCAGGTAAGCGCGGATGAAACGCTGCTTTCGTGGTCGAGCTGTGGAGCAGCCCCATTAGAAGTCTGGGTCATGACAACTGCAGAACATGAAGTTTAAAATGCAAACTTCTGCCTACATATGTTTTTGTTTAAGTTCACCAGCTACATTATTAAGTCCATCTGTTCAATTGCTTGTTAATACAAATAGCCAATCATACGCAGCAACAATTCACTACTACAATACACCAAAATTGGACAATAGAAGTTTGGAAAAACATTGCCTATTAACACTTTCTGATGTAAATATCAAATTTCACCAAAGTACGACTTTATTGCATTATAGAATTTTTGTATGAATTCAAATTTCTATCCTAAAATCAAGATTTTCAAATTTTGCAATTTAATAAAAAAATCTTTGTTTTAGAAAGCAATTTTTTCTCGTAAGAAAAAACTCACAGTTTGCCAAATTTAGACTTTTTGAAGTAAAATCACGACTTTAATGCAAATGTCACAATAGTGCAGATGTTTGTTGGGAAAAGTCGTTTTTTCATAAAAAAGTGAAATTTCACAGAATTATGGCTGTTAGACAAAAATTGCCAGATTTGTCTTGCAAAATCACGGCTGTTGCAGCTTTTTGACATAAGTTCTGGAGTTATGATGAAAAGGGCCTCAGTGGTCTTCAAGCAGAAATCATTTAAAGGATAAAGGAGGCAGAGCTTGAAGGCTACCTGTGCATGCACCTGCTGGGAAGGAATTCAACAAGCTGTGAAGCTGTTTATTAATCGGTGAAATTGTGGATACGTGTTTCCAGATCAACGTAAAAGAACCGAGTCTAAGTTTATTTCCTCATTTTTAGGAGTATTAAACATAGTTGACTTTATGAAACACAAACAAACCACCCCACAGAAGGAGGAAGAGTTCCTCAGAGTTGGTCAGTTCTGCTTTCAGACACTCAGGTTTGATTTAGTTTGCAGTTTTTCTCTCAGACTAAACTCATAAACTGTTTGTTTTGTTTTGTTTTTTCTCACAGATGGGCTGTTTCATCATGTTGAGCAGAGTTTTAACCGCTGTCTTTACTTTGCTGCAGTAAGAAGGAGGTTCTGACCCGGCTGCACTTCTCTCCGATGCCAGTCTTTTCTCTGGGAAACTGGATCCCCAGTGTCCTTTATTCCTGGAGCTGCACGGGACACAACTGTGGTCTCTCTCAGGCTGTTTTCACCGTTGACGGTGAGGCGGCAGCAGATTTTGGGACCGCTGCTTTTCCTGACATGTCAGAGCTGGACAGTAGTCTGTGCAGGTGGCAGGAATTTAATCATCTTCATTGTAAATGGCTTTTAAACAGGGTGGAAAATGCCGATCGTCATCAAGCGACTCGACGCCAGGTATGACTGGCTCATGGCTCGCTGGAGCTCAGAGTCCCACCGGCTCGTTGACGCTGGAGACGGGTGCAAACCCGAACCCTCGCTGGCCGGTGCCGTGGCCTGGGTGTCCGAGGGCAACTGCTCTTTCTTCACTAAGGTCAGCTGTAGTGCTGGATAAATAATTTATTCAAAATAACATTTTAAAATTGAGGGATATTGTGTATTTAAAAAATATTGGAAATAAGAGCCTTCCAGTCCGCATTCAGGAACTCTTCAAATTAAGAGCGGGTTTATTTGTTTTAAAATATTAAAACAATAACTAAAGTGATATCAAGATGTGTTTCTGTTCTGGGGCTCTGGGGGGGGTACATCTTTATCTGTCGTGATAATGTCTTTTTTTAAAACTTTTGAGCCAGTTTAAAAATTCTCCTTTTTGGATTAATTCATTGTATTGTTGGAGTTTTGCCTTCTACCAAATCATCATTCCTTCATTCTTATTGGGACATGATGTGGGTGGGGCTGAAGTTTGTTTTGTCTCTATCTGTGTCTCTGTTTATCTGTCCATCAATTGAAATGTTTTGAAGAGATCTTCCTGATGATCCAATCTCCATACTTTAATGAGGTGGTAAATTACCAACAGATGATCCGACGGTGAATTGAGTGGTATTTCCTCCAGGTTCAGAGCATGGCCAAATCCAGCGCCAGCGGCGTCCTTGTCTATGCCCTCCCTGGTCGTCCAATCCAAGACATGAACTGTGTTGAGGACGAGTGTTACACTCCCCTAAACATCCCGGCTGCCATGGTGCACCTGGATATTGCGGTTGCCCAGGCGTTACGGTACGTCCTACCCACATGGAGGTTTAATAATGCCCTACATCCTAGAGAAGCTCTTTTGTTCAAAGATTAGAATAAATATTTTCAACAGTCTGGTGTCGTTTTAAGGCCAAGTTATGTCATTGTCACTTTGGTTGGTTTTCAAAATTTAAAGCCTTCCACCTGGCTCTTCTTTTGATGAAGATATGATTCCTGAATGTGTTTTTGCAGTTCCAGACAGGCGGTAAATGTTTCCTTCCAGACTACACCTTCTCCCAACTTCTTCATTGGTATTGACCAGCAGGGGGCGCTGGCTGAGATGGGCTGGTTCCTGTACCCGGCCTTCAGCTTCGTCAACTGGCAGGCCCAGTGGTAAGACGGCACACTATTTCAGGGCTGGGTTTGAAATATGTCTGTATATATGTATTTTTTAATTTACTATTTTGTATTACAAAAATTTGTGATTTTAGGATAAAAAGTTGAAATTATAGGGCATTTTCTATGACTTGTAATTTTACTTCAAACATTTTGCAAAAAAATTATATTTTCCAGCAAAAAATTGTAATTGAAAAAAGTCAATTTTGTAAATGTGTGATTTAAAAAGTCTTCGTATTTAACAAAATCTTGATCTTACAAAATTAGCTTTATTAGCCCCCCCCCCAAAAAAATCTCTTCTTTCAATTTGCAATTTTACGCTTAAAAAAAAATTGTGATTTTTAGTACCTGACAGCATATCTGGTTTAAGAAAAGAATAACCAGCTTTTTAATGGAAACCATGGTGATGATGTGGCCCTTTAATGGTAACCATGGCGACGATGTGGCCCTTTAATGGAAAGTCTTTAGAAAATGGCTCAAGCTCAACTTTTAACTGCTTTAACATTTCTTTAGACATTTGAGTGAGTTGATGTCAGTTCTGCCACCTCACGACTGATTGATTGATTGATTTTTTTTGTTTTCATCAGTCACTGTTTCTGTCTCCAGGTTTGATTTCTCTGCTGATCTGCAGACCAAACTCCAAAGTCCTGCGAAAGTTGTTTCTGTCTTTGACAAAGTCCAGATGCAGGGAGACAAAGGAGCCGTGGCAACGGTCGACATGCCTTCAGGTAACTCCGACATCGCTGTGACTGAGACCGCTGAGTGATGAGAAGATAACGTTGCTGGAATGAAGACTGATCAGATTTAGTTTGGGTTTACACCAGATAACAGAAGATGAAGCATTTACAGCAGGTGCCAAACCCGGACCACCACTTCTGGGGGGGGCAAAAGATTTTACAACAAAAAGTTGATGATTTTTGTCAAAACTCATGATTTTTGTAACTTTTTTTATAGAACAATAGTGTGTAATTTTAGGACAAAAAGTTGAAATAATTGAAAAAATTGTAATTATGACTTGCAAAATTTTTTTTTCCCCAACATAAAAAATTGTAATTTCACATCAAGTCAGAATTCTGACACTTGACACAAAAAAAATTGTGATATTAGTCCAAACTCTGTTTTATAAAGGTTGCTTTTTTTTTTTAATTTGAGATTCTATAATGAAAATTCAATTTTTAAGAAAAAAAAGATGTGACATCATAAAATTCACCATTTTACAACAAAAATGTTTTGTTTTTTTCATGAAAAAAGTTATTTTGAATTTGCTGTTATACAAGAAAGATATGTCATTTTAAAACAAAAGCCTAAATTTAATGATAAAGGTAGCAGTTTTTGTGAAATTGTGAGATTTTATGATAAAAATTCTTCTTTCTTTTTTTTTTTCCACCCAACTGAATCCAGGAACTAGCGGGAAATCTGACCATACAGCTGGTTGACAAATTAAAGAATAACCTTTAATGGTAACCATGGTGATGATGTTGTTGACAAAGTAAAGAATAACTGGCCCTTTAATTGTAACCATGGTGATAATGTGGCCCAGGATGAAATGGGTTTGGACCCCCCGATTGAGAGTATGTGGAGTTTCTACAGACTGATTGTACATTTGGCCTTTACGGGTCAGTAGCGAAACATCTGCTGGGTTCCACCCAGCTGAACCTTTCTTTCCTCATAAAATGCTGTGATTCAGCAACTTGATGGTAATTTTTGTTTCTTTGTGTGTGTGTGTGTCAGCAGACATGAACTTTGACACTCTGGAACTCGATGCGTCGCTGTCGTGTCCCAGCAGAAGAGACTCCTCTTGCGCTCAGTGGGACCACACGGTGCAGCTGTTCGTGTGCTGCGATCAGCTCGGTCCGTACTGCAACATGGAGTTGGGTCGATGGATCACGGCGTTCCGCAGGTAACGCCTGGGTGGAAAACCTCCGATGATGTTTCATTTCAGTTCAGTTCATCTCAAGTCTTTTCATCCGGACAGGTTGTATTGATAATAGGAGGAAACGGGTGAAAGCTCATTGCTATGAATGATGAAAGGCAAATTTAATAAAATAAAATAAAAAACTGAGATGGAAGCTTTGATAAAAGCCTGGTTTTGTGCAAAAAAGAGTTTGCATACCACCGAAGCACTTCAACCCTATGGTACGATCTAACTCCAAAGCATGCTGCAGTGAGCACAGAAACCGCCGGAACTGTTGTGCTGCATTCCATTTGAACGGGAAATTTTAACTGGAACACCCCGTGAAGTCAGAATTCAGAGTCGGGTGTAGGGTTAGCGTTAGCATTAGGGTTAGCGCTAGCAGTCCTAGTCTGAGTGCGAGCAAGAGGTGTCAGCAGTCCAAACTCAATCAAATGACTGGCTTTGGGTTAGGATTTTTGGGGGCAAATACAAAATATTGGGCAATTAAGATTAATTAATTACAAATCCTCAAATGAATTTGATTAAGGTGTGTGTGTGTGTGTATGTATGCATGTATATGTATGTATATGTATATTCACAGATGTTTTTGTTGGCGTGACTTTGCCATTCAGAGGTATCGGCCACTGGCTGACGGACGTGTCCCCCCTGATGCCCCTGCTGGACGCCAGTAAATGCAACTTCACCATGAAGACGGTACCGTGGGCGATGCCGTGGATCGTCTCCCTCAACCTTAGATTCAGCGTCAGCAATCAGACGGGTAAAAAATTTGAAGATAAAATCCGAAAATCTGCTTGAAGCTCTACAGCTCGGCCAAACTTCATCGTAGAGACATCATTCAAGCTTTAAACAGGTCACGACACCTTGAACTATTACATGGTGAATCTGTGCTTTGGTGATCTCTACGGTCTTTGAGATTTTTAGTTCCCACCAAACTCCCACTAAAATATAAGGACTAACCGTTGAACTGCGGGTGAAATGATTGACCGAATGGAAGTAAAATTCTCATTTTCTCACCCAGGAAGATAAAAAGAAAACATGAATGAATAATAAATTGAATAAATGTGTTAATTAATTAATAAATAAATAATGGAGACATTTTTACAGATTTTCACCTCAAATTTAGTTTATTTGTTGTATTTTAGCTATTTCTTTTTTCGCAATGCGGTAACAAGAAAATAAACTTATGGATTATAGATGTTATAGACGTGATCAGAGTTTATATGGGTCCATGAAACGAGTTTTATAGTTAAAAGGCACAACGCTGATATTGATTATTGTTTAACTATCGATGACTAAATTGAAGAATTCCTGGATAATCAAGGCATAAAAGACTTTTTTTTTTAAAAATCTGGTCTCTTGGTTCAGGAGTCATGAGCAGAAAATAAGCTTCTAACTGCGGAACAAAAGTACAAAAGTTTCTAAGTTTACCAGAAAACGACGAAACAAAACAAATATATATATTTTAATAGTGTTACAGGTCTTTCTGTTTCTCCTTCACATTTGACTTATTTATTTCTGACTTTAAGGACGGCAGCGTTTTCACTTGGTAAAAAAAAATAATGTTTGCTTGTTACAGGAAGTGGCGAGGAGAAGGTTCGTCCCTTCAGGGTAGTCCCTCTGTACAGCGGTGGAACCTTTGACAAAAACTACAACAAGAGGTACCAGCCCATGAAGTTCCCCGTGCCGTCGTCAACCCAGAAGGTATCAGACGCTGCAGAAGTAATCCTGATTCCTCGCTGAGGATCTCATCGGCTGTGTGTCGGGTTTCAGGTGGAGCTGTACGCCGTCATCACAGGACACGGCAGCGACGAGAACGGCTGCGGAGAATTTTGTGTCACGTCCCACCACTTCCTGATCAATGCGTTTTATAACAACACACGAATATTTGATTCTGCAGGTGAGACAATGACCCTTCTGTAGTTAATCGCTTTTATTTATGGTTAAATTTCCAACATTTTATCACGTGGCTAAGTGATCATTTTAAATCAAAATTAAATATGTAAACCAGAACTCCTTAAAGCCACTCGATCCTGCAAAACCACTCCTGACCTCATGGGGGCGTATAGATGGTATAATAAAAAAGTGGGAAGCTTCTGGCATGTTTATGTATACAAGTTTCAGGTTCGAGGTTGCTGCTTGGAAAATACTCTTGTGTACTTTCTTGTGACGCGCTGCCCCCAGGTGGTCAGAAGTGGTGTTGGTATATTGAGAGGCTTTACGTAAAAATTTATGAGTTAATCTTTCAAATTCTGCTCCTTAGATCGAGACAGTCAGCAAGTCAGTGGATTGAGCCAGAAAGTGAAATTTTAAAGGGAAGATCTTCATCCTTCATCGCCATAATTTATTATTCTTCATTTTCCAGATGAATTACTTTGCATATTTTCTGTGTTTAAATAATCAGTTCATCAAAGTGAAATTATAATGGAAAATTTTTTTTGCGAACTTGAAAGCTCTTTATTTGATATTTTCTGTCTTACGGTGTCTAAAACGGTCATAAGCAGCAGATTTTCAGCCCAGGGCCCATATTTATGAAACCCTGCATATGCACACCTGCAAGCAGTTTCTCTTTATAAATCACAGACCACCTGGAAATTTGCACAGGTGGATTTTCTGCATATTAAACCCTCTACACACCCACATTGTACCATAAATGATCGATAAAAGGCGCTTATGAATGTTTCTGCATATAAATGAGCTGCTGCCAGACGTCACGTCAGCTCCTGTCTGCTTCTGTTTCAATTAGTCAGAACCTTGAGTCACAAATAACTTGGAAATTGATCGTATGCACATTTTTATGGTTCATATTAACAGATTAATCTTCACTAGGAGCCCTTATACCAACATGACTTCAGTCCAATTACATTTGTAAAATTGAGCATTGCTGTAAATTGTCTTTTAATGTTGTTGTCCACACTGTAAGAAAACTGGACGTTAGACTGGTCAAGTTACCGTCATCATCCAGTTTAACATTAAGTAATGTTACTCATATCAAACACATAGCTGTCGGTTCCTTCCTGCTGGAAACCAGAGAGCAGGCCCTCTGTTGTGTGCGGCAACGTTTATAAACAAGGCCCCAAGATCTTTAGATCACTTACACGTTAGCCAGTGGATTTTCCCTCTAACATTAAAACACTGAAGTCGAGGACATAAATGGTCATTTCATGCACTGACTGTCGTGTTTCACATTGGAACCGGCAGGAACAGCTCTGGGTTGTACGATGCGGGTGAAGGAGGGTGCGGTACCAAACGAACATGGCACCTGGCTGTATGGGCGAGGAGGTTGGTGCGACGGACTACAGGTCAATCCCTGGAGGATCCAGATTACCGAACAGGTTTGTCCCTCAAACACAAAACCTTTTTTTTTTTTTTTCATTCGTCAAATATGGTATTTTGATCCACTTACCTGTTACTGGGAGCAGCAACAAAGGGATTTTATTTATTTATTTTTTTGACATACTTTTTTTGATCCCCAAGGGGAAATTCATTCTCTGCATTTGACCCATCTGGGCTGTTGGACCCAGAGCGGTGGGCTGCCGTGGTGCAGCGCCCGCGGAGTGGGTGGGGGTTTTGGGTTCCTTGCTCAGGGGCACCTCATCCATGGATGTAGAAGTGGGGAAGCACTTGTTCAGGTACTCCCCCCACCCACATCATTGGTACCAGCCAGGGATTGAACCGCGACTCTCCAGTTGCCAGCCCAGTTCTCTAGCCCAGTGTTCTTCAACCCTGGCCCTCAAGGCACACTGTCCTGCATGTTTTAGGTGTTTCCCTGCTCAGACACACCTGGCTCTAATTAGTGGGTCATTGACAGACTTGTGTAGACAATCTGATGGCCATCCAATCAAATATGACTGAGCAGGGAAACATCTAAAACATGCTGGACAGTGTCCCTTGAGGACCAGGGTTGAAAAACACTGCTCTAGCCAGTATGCCATTTTTATATGCCTGGGACCATGCAGGTAAGTTTGTTTGCTGCTATAGGTGTTCTTCCTTTATTTAACCAGGATAAAACTCCTTGAGATCAAAGATCTCTTTTACAAGTGTCCTGACACCAACACAGTTAAACAGTGAGTTACAAAAAGACAGTACAATATTGATCACATCATTAAATAAAAAACGCTCTCATGAAGTCAACTTAAACAACGGCATATAGACTTTGCCTCAGGATGAACTTCATTTGAAAGACCGGGTCTCATTTTATTCCTTCAGGGGTTTTATAAGTGACTCAGCAGAAACAGATTCCAAGTGGTGCTGCAAAACGAAAATCTTTTTTTTTTACCTAAGTCAGTGCGGACTCTAGGAACAGTCAATGAAAATAAGTCCTGTGAGCCCAGGTGATACAGGCCTCTGAGAAATAAGGGGAATCCAGTAGGGAGGAACTAGTCTTAGTAATGCCTTTATAAAATAAAAAGACGCCAGTGAATCCAGTGTCAAATGGAAAGAGAAAACCAACCAACCAACCCAGGAATACAATAAACGATGAGTAAAAGATTTAGAATTTGTAATGAATCTCAGCGCTCCAAGAAACGATGTCCAAAGTATGAAGACAGAGAAGTAGACTGTATAAGATATCACCATAATCCAAAACAGAAAAAAGTAGCTCTTAAAAGTTGTTTTGGCTTCAAATGACAAACAAGACTTAATTCTGACCTCAATTTCAACTTCAATGAAAGTTTGAATATGCGACTGATCAAAGGTTGTATCCAAGTATTTATAATGTGACACAACTTCAGTTTCAATGAATATTTGGAATTTTATTTTTAGATGGCTTACCCAGAAAAAAGGTCATCAGCTTAGTTTTCTTCGAATTTAATCCCAATTTCAAAGTGGCCAAATTATGTTCAAAAATATTAAATGCAGACTGTAGGTTAGTGATCGCTCCATCTAATGTAGAACCAGAACAGTATAGAACAGTATCATCTGCATAGTAATCATACTATGATTGTCTTACAAAGATTGTTTATATATTAATAATAAAGAGAAGAGGCCCAACGACTGACCCCTGTGGGACCCCTTTAGAAATACCATTTTCTAGACAGTTTAATGGAGGTAGGCGTTGTAGTTTTGAGTATGGAGGTTGTTGTGGAGCAGTGAGAGCTGGTTTCAGGGGAGTGACTCTGGGATGCCAGAAATCACAGTTTAGCCTCCTGTCGTGTCGTGCAGCTAACTAAATGAAACACCAATGAAAGGAAGTTCCCACCTGAAGACCCACAGACATGTCGCTGCTGACAGGGTAGATAATTTATTGTGTTAATGTCTTTTGGAGCACAAGCTTCTTGCGTTTATCCTCACATTTACATCGAAAGTGATTTGAGTTTTTGTTTCCTGTGGGTTTGTGGCACCACAGTTTTAATGTTCTGTTCCCTGCTGGTTCGCTAATCGTGTTGTTTTTAGCCACAAAAAGCTCTAATTACATGCCACACGAGGAGCCATGAGCCGTTACAGCTGAAACCAAGGAATCTGAGATCACATATTAAAGTCTGAAATGATCTGAAGATTTCTTGAAGAATGTGATGCTGCAGTCGGTGTCGTTAAAATGATTAAATGTAAGGAGCACTTTGTCGTTGTGAAGTGAGTTATTGACCCTGCAATTCGTCATAGTCCTGCAAACATCTGATGGTTTTCAGCACAAGCACTCTTATGTTTGTTATTTTCAGCACTATTGGGGTTCCTTTGGGATTTCATGAGTGTTGTGGCGAATTTCTATTTACCAAAGTGCACCAGAGCGATGGGCCAGAATCACAGAGGTTTATTACACTTCTGCACAAGGAGAAACTGTCACAGATGGTCAAATACACATCCTGAGAGTTCCCCGGAGCAGTCCTGAAACACGCACATTTGTACTTGTTTATCTTTACATTCTTGTACATCACAACAGTGGTACTTGGCACACAAACACATAATGAACACAAACCCAGGAGCTTCCCCTGAGACCCTGGCTGGTAGAGTAGTGCTAGGTGTCGGGAGCTTTTGTAAACTTCTTTCTGTTTCCTGTGTAATTACTCTTGTCTACTGTGATGATTAGATTCAGAGGTTCTCTGCTCTTAGCTGGGTCACCTGGTTCTGCTCTTTGCTGGGTCACCTGGTTCTGCTCTTTGCTGGGTCACCTGGTTCTGCTCTTAGCTGGGTCACCTGGTTCTGCTCTTTGCTGGGTCACCTGGTTCTGCTCTTTGCTGGGTCACCTGGTTC
>JBAMYA010044215.1:0-37717 GCA_037176975.1 Arrhamphus sclerolepis
TTGAGCTGCAATGGCTGATTTTTTTTATTTCACCCCACCTCCCACCCCCCAATGATTGTGCATCTTCTGTCTCAGACCTGTTACTTTCACTTCTGTTACTCGTATACTTTTACAACGGCATGAGTCTGGGTAACAGGACTGAGAAATCCTCTGCTTAGACATCTTGTAAAAATGCAGTAACAATAATAATAACAAATAATAATGATAATATTATAATGCCTGTGAATTTTAGGTGAATTTTAGATCAAATTACTTAAAAAATACCCTTGATACGGTAAGAGACTCATGAAAAAAAAAAAAACTTAATTACGCTAAAATAAATTAAATTCAATTAAAAGAGGCAAGAACAGGTAAATAAATACACAAACAGATAAATACATAGATAAAATACATAAAATACATAAATATACATATTATGAGTAAAAATATATAGTGTATGGACAGATATTTTCCTAATTTTCATTTGGAATTTAGTGTTTATTTCTTTTATTTTACACAGTGTTTTTTGCAGTGCACTAACAAGAAAGTAAACTCATAAATCCAGGTGGATTTTATGTTCAAGTGGTTACTGGAACAAGACTTTTTTTACACTGAAGGACAAAGTTAGTTCTGCCCATTTAAGACTTTCCTGATTAATTAAGGCACAAAAAAAAATATTCAAGAAAACTATACGTGGACTCGATTCCAGATGTGAGCTGTAACGTGTTGGCAGGAACAGACCAATCAGCAGAGCTGCTTTGTTGGATGACTTGCGTTTAAATCTGTCAAAGCTTTGATGTTAGAAGATGGAGGGAATCGCAATCAGGGGCCACATGATGCCGACTGTCAAACAGAACTAAATGTAACCGCGAGTGTGAGCGAGTGTGTTGGTGTCGGCATCCATTCGATTTACTGCAGACGCAGACATCACTGATGAAGAGCTGAATGGAGACGTCTAAAAATAGTCAGGGACATGGATTTCTCTGCCGGCCGTGTGTCCGTATCCAGACTGCATCAGCTGAAAGACCTCTGCTTCTGTTCAACTGGTGCACACACACACACACACACACACACACACACACACACCTTTTTCCAGCCTCACACGTTAGCACAGACTGAAACAAACGCTCAAAAACACACCACGCAATTACAATGTCTATTTACGGCCCGCGGGTTCTGTACATACACGTTCGTGTGCACGATCTGCAGAACACATCGGTGGCGTGCCAACAGCTACGTTTTTATGCCGCAGTTCTCAGCAGTACATCACAGTTTCTTAACCTTAGGGCTCACAACCAATATGATGTCTTCTGATGTTAAAATGAGTCCCCTGATGAATTCCTAATTATACAGAAATGACTGGAATGTCTTCCAATGGCCTTTGGGCTCCGCAGGACCGCTTTAAACGTCACAGAGCTTTGCCATTGAATTACCATCGACCAGCTTATTAGAGCAGCTTCATTTCTGCCCTGTGGAGGATTAAAACAGCTGCATGGAGTCTATAAACCAAACCCAAATATTTCCTTCTATAGATATTAGGTTCAAATGAGTTTTCTGGCCTCAGTTCACAGTTATAGCCCAAAGCTAAGATTGTGAACTCCTTTATATTAATTTAAGCTTTGACTGTTCATGACTTGGACTGTAACTCTCGTTGAAAGGCTTTAGCGTGAACTTATCATTTTCTCACGATGCTGCAGATGAATTTTAGCCACTTTTCTTAGCAAAGTTATTCTAATCCGCTGAGATTTGAGGGGAATTTGTTTAAACTTCTCTTCCCACCTTGATTCTTTTCTTTTTCTTTTTTTTCGTCTTCTTGTGGTTTTGAGGCTGCTGTTTGGGAGTTCAGGTCCAGCTGGATGTTCTGCAGCAGTAAAACATGCCCCCATCATTACCCTTCCACCACCATGCTTCACAGATAGAATAAGGTGGCATCGTTCATGTTGCTATGGTGATAACGTCTCCACTTTGGTCGCATTTGCCCAAAGTCCTGTGGTTTATTCAGAAATAACACCAGCACGACTACGACAACGCTAACGTCTGAGACATTGGTGCAGTAGCACGTTGAAAATTGCAAGTTTTAAGTTAATTTTTTTTAAGACTTTTTATCATTCAATCACAAATGTCATTAACTTTTGACTTTCTTTTTTTCTTTAACTTAAAATTACAATTTCTAACCCTATTTGCAACATTTTGACATAAAATTATAAGTTGTGAAATTGCAAATGTTTCTAATTTTAACCTTTGGTCCTAAAAAATCATGAATTTATGTTATAAAAAAGATAAATTTGACAAAGAATTCACAAGTTCTGACAAAAATTAGCAACTTTTTGTTGTAAAAGGTTTTTAAAATGTTTCCTAAATCCTGACTTTGAAGTAAAAGTAAAACATCTTATCTTACATGTACGTTACGGCTGCTTAAAGACACACAAACGTAGAAGACATGTGGCTGCATGGTGTCACACACACACACACACACACACACACACACACACACATATATATGTTTATATATATGTTCACATACAGGGACAGAGAAATGAGGGGGTGGAGGAGTGTAAAGAGAGGAGCACTGAGATGAGCCAAGAGAGGAGGAGGACTCAACATGTACGGGAGGAACTCTCCTCCATCAGTGTACGTCCTCTGGTCTCTGATGAGATTATTGAACGGCTCCTCCCTCCCTCCCGGCCCTCCACTGTGTTGTCTTAAAAAGATTAACCACACCATTGTCTCTGCCAATAATGACGGGATAAAAGAGCCACTGCCTCACACGGAAAGTTGAAATGCTCAGCGCTAATTCCATCCCATGGAGCGTGTTGCCATCATCCGTCCCCCTGAATCCTCATTAGCATTAGTTAATGGCACGGCAGATCGGACTGGAGGCTGGAGTCGTGCAGTCTGTTCATAAGGCACAGGCTGGGGGGGTTGTAGTATTTCACTTTTACAGAAATCTCTAAGGCCTCTTTTCCACAATAAATAAATTAAAAAATAAATTTAGGCAGATGCAAGCAGCTGGTAGACTGGCGAAGCCCGGTGTTACAGCAGAAACTGGGCTGATTCTAAATAACAAGCTGCGTGGGCTGATAAGCGTCTGATATGGCGTACCTAGCTCGTGTCTTATCATAACGCCATGTCAAATCAGGATCATTGCAGATCCAACAGCCTCTGGATGAAACAAATTACTGCTCCCTGAGAGGAAACGGGTCTGATGTTACTGAAAAAACAGCAAACAGGGATCAGGAACGAAGGTTGTTGAAGGAAACCAAACTAAATGAGCATGTCGCTAGCACGCCGCAACCACGGCGTTTCAAAGCGAAGAAAGAGGTTAATCAGATTCATCATGAAGGCAAATCCTCCCTCCCCTTTAATGGCTGATCCTGTTACAGCCAAACAACAAAACGTCTGCACCAAGCTAGCAGCGTTCGTTTTTATATCGATTCATCAAACGTTTCTGGAACTGTGATGAAAACTTATCAACATGGGTTTTGCTGTGGAGACTTTCTGTTGGCTTCCAAATGACCTCGCAGGCCAACCTGAGGGTGTACAGGGAGAAGGTATGACGTCGAGCTGTACTGGGGCCACTCCAGGAGTCCCCCAAGGACAACTGCTGGCACTTCTTCTTTTACTTTGTATTTTAATAATTGTTTTAAACTGAAATAGAAATTTTGTTTGCTGATGATGCTGTGATATGTTGTGCTGCATCCAAAATGTAAATTTCACATGCAGACCCATTTCCCTCCCTGTTTTGTTGCATAGAGGTCTGCGCTGGAGGTCTGCAACACAACATTTCAAGTTACAGTCACATCCAGGATTTATTTCTACTCAACTGTTTTGTTGTAAAGCATAAATACGAGCAGAAGCTTTAACCAAATAACCCTCACAAACAAAAGCAGTCCCATCGACCTCCGCCACCTCGCTCCAAACGTCGTTCCTTCTCTCGCTGTCCGACGCCAATGTCAAATTTTCCTTTCTGGTTTTTAATAACTGCACAAAGTTTTCATGTTCTGATACTACCATGAATGCAACAGAGAAGAAAATAAGACAATTCCCATCAAGGGCAATAATGTAGAGGATAATGTACACTTTTATGAGATAACGTTGCCTGCTTCTCCAGAGTCGTTCTGCATAGATGATGAACACGCCTCCTCTCTTTTCATTGAAAATAAATGAACAAATGTGAATAAGCCAAATACGGCATATAATGGACCAGCCGTCCGCAAACTGAATTGATATTGTTTAACACAACCTGGACGACTAGAAACAAGTCAAAACTGATGTTCTCAGTGAATTTCTAATGATTACCACTCGTCTATAAATGTCTGTAAGCTACAAATAGCCTACATAAATATCTTGAATATGTAGCAGATTATTCTCTACATTTTACACATCATATCCAGCAATTAGTACAAAAACGCAGGATGAAAATGTGAGACATCACGTCGTTCATTAAAGGCTGAGAAAAACATGTGTTGCGGCCTCTTTTTTGTCTGGATCACATCTGTTTATCTCCTGCTTTCACTGAACACAACTTACCATTAATTCTAAATCTCTTATTTATCACTGCTTGTTGTAAACTGGTGGACTCCATCACCGATACACTCTCATTTAAAAATCTATTGCAGGAAATCAGCTTAAGGTTGCTTGAAACTCGAGAATTCATAGTTTTCAGATTTTCAAAACCTGAAGAAGCTTAAGCTGATTGTCTATAACTGATTGACTCTAGAAAGAGAACTTGGCAAAAAAAACTTTCAAAATAATCCATCACAGTTAACTATTTGAGATATTTACCGTGAAACAGCGGTCCACGTGTGTTCCTGAGTCCACAGCATTTTGCTCAGGAAATATTATCCTGTTTCCGGGGCAACAAACCTCCTAAAAAAACCTTCCCACCAGATGTTTAAGTTGTGTTTGCCCGTCTCTCCACCCTGAACATCTACAGCCTTTCAGCAGCTTCCCAGTTTGCTGCTGTTAAATGGCATGTGCCATAAGGCTAGCTGGTGTGCAACGAAACATCCAAAAACAGCCAGTCGTGTAGAAGGAACAGTCGACGGCGTCTAACACTGAGACACCTGAGGGGTAGTGAAGTGCTGAAGATGTGTAACGCTGCCTGATGGAAGACGGAGCTGAAGACCAGCTGACCCGTCATCCAGCCAGTCAGCCAGTCAGTCAGCCAGTCAGTCAGCCAGTCAGCCAGTCAGTCAGCCAGTCAGTCAGCCAGTCAGTCAGCCAGTCAGCCAGTGAGGGGCTCTTGGCAGAGAACATTCAAACCCTCTGGGGCAGAAATGTGAAGCTACATGAGGTGGAAGAGTAGGAGAAGTGGGAAAAATCAGCAGGAACTAAACCGATCAATCCTCCATCACTTTCCTCATTCAGTGTGACATTTGAAAAACCTTCAAGAGACAGAGTGAAGCAGGACATGCTTTTTCGGTTAATATGTCTGCATGCTGTGTTGCCTTCAATCATCTCTGAGCAGGAGCTCCTGATTTCATGTCTCAGAACAAGTGTCATGAGTTGTTTTTTTGTTTCTTTTTTTTAATGTAAAAATCATAAAAAATATCAGAGTTGCCGATAAAACATCTCCACCAAACGATGGACCTCTTACAGAACATCAGCCACAGCAACAGCTGGATCAGGTTGTCATTTAGTCCTATCAGAGATGAAACCCTGGACCTTCTCAGGAACAGACATGTTGAAAACTGTCATTATTATCAGGAACGTTTCCCAAATCTCAGAAAAGCCCCTTCAGAAGAGGAGAAGCTCAGATGCTCCAGCGTTTAACAATCACAGGCTGATCTCTAATCTTCCTTTTATTGGAGGTCTGAGACAACAGCACTGATTCAGGTGAAAATCTTCTGGAATGCAAACTGTCTTTTACTCGCATTTCCATCCATCACAGCAGTGAGACAGCACTGATCGCTCTTAAATGGCATTTATCTGAACACTGATTCAGATGAAACATGTTCTGGAGCTCCTGGATCTTAGCTGAGACCCTAAAACCCTTCTTGACCGACTGGAAAACAGGTTTGGGTTGTCAGTTCCAGTTCTCTGTTGGGTCAGATCAGATCTTGAAGGCAGGAACTTTGTTATTTTCATGGGTGAAAATAAACTTGAGCGTGCTCCCATGACCTGTGGAGTCCCTCAAGGGTCAGTTCTTGGACCACTGTTATTCAGCCTGATCACATCTATGCAGATGACGCTCAGATTTATTTGGATCTTTCACCAAATGATTCTGGTCCATTAAACTCCCTCTTTCGATGCTTGTAGCAAGTGAACATCTGGACGCAATCAAGCTTCCTTTAATCAAATTAAGATAAGACAGAAATAATTGTGACTGGTAACAAAGTAGCCGCCCAGCTTGACTTCAAACCAGAACCAGAAGAACTGAGCACATTACTGCTGTTCTGAGGTCCCTCCAGTGGAAACCAGTTACCTACAGAATAAACTTTAAAGTGCTGTTAGTTTACTAATCAGTTAATAACATGAGGCCAGAATCCATCACTGATCTTCTTGTTGAATATAAACCAGAAGATCTCTGAGGTCTTTAGGTAGCAGTCAGCTGGTAAATATTAAATGTGCTCGAACTGCAGACACAAACCAAATATCTTTTTTTTAATTTTAATATTTGTTTAATTTGCTTACTTGTGGAGTTTTTATTAATAATTTCTAAGCCTTTAAAAAGCACTTTGAGTTTTTTTGTGTGTGAAATAAACTGGTCTTGCTTCTCTTCCTCTGCCTGCCACCAAACGTCGTCCATTTGGTCTGTAGACTAATGTTGATGATGCAATCTTAGCTTTAGCAAAACATCAGGAGGCACAAGCGAACAGGAAAAGTTATAAAAAAAAAGTAGCTGTGTGAAACAGGACAAACAAACGTTTACTTGAACCCAAAAAGCTTCAGTTGTAGCGTTTGACTGTAGTTTTGAATTCAGCTGCGCTGCTGAACGCTTCGTTATACGCTCTCATTTCTAATCTGTTCAAACCTGAATTTTGATGAACCAGTTGTCGCCGTCTTTGTGAACTTTGGGACACATTTGGCACGCATGCCTCTTGCACGAGCCCTAACTGGTCCAAACGTGTGAAAACCTTCCCAGGTGAGGCCCAGATGTGTCTGCCCAGATGTGTCTGCTGTCAGGGATCAGCTGCAGTCGCTGTGGTTTGTATTCACCTACTCACCTTCTGATTTGGCTGCTTGTTTTCTGACCAAGACAAGTTCAGGAAATCTAGTACCTGGATTTTCAAATTGGTATTCATGCAAAAATATCTACGTGGAAGGACTCTTGCATTCTATGCAAAACGCTTAAGCGTGAAAAGGGCAGTATGCCACTTATTATTTTAGTTAGCTTGGAGAAGCTGCATTCCTCTACATAAATTTACTTTTTCGGTACTCGAAGAGCCTCCGGTATCAGCAGAAAAGTTGAAGCAAACACTAAGTTTCTGAAAATGCTTGGTTTCATACCCTCCGACCAGCTAATCTCTCTTTCCGGAGTGTGGTTCCTCCTGCCTGCTTGACAGTGTTTTCAGCCTGAACAATGCATGCAGCTGTTTCTTAGCACCTCTGCTTCTTCCTCATGTCCCCCCCTCTGTGTTTCTCAGGAACACAGTGTGACAGCGCCTGGGGTGAGGGGACAGATCGAGAAGGGAGGTGGTGGTGGGGACATAACATGATATCTTAATAAGGTGTGACAGGGACAATCATTGAAGATATGGTTTTCCCCGTTCAGCCAGCGTCTCCTATTCCAGCCTCATCTTCTCATTTTTCACCAGCATCACCACCTCTGTGCTTTCCTTCTCAGCATCCGTTCCTCTCCAGGCCGCTCCTACACTCATCACATCCTCTACTTAAGCAAATGCCTCTGCTTTCATTTACTTCATTTCCCTGTCCACCTCCCACTGGTCAAGTCATTATTTTTAGACATTCTTGGCTCCGTGTAGCCGCGTTTGACCTGATTTTCCTGTAATCTCGATGCCAATTTCATTCCCAACATCTCCTTCAAGCGTGGCTCCTGACAGGGGGAACAACACCTGTTCGCAGCACCCCAGGTGTGTCGGCTTGACTGAATATAAAGGAGAAGTAGTGGAGGGGAAGATGAAGGACGTGTCTGCAGCCTTGGACCCCCACCTGCTGAGGAGCTGCCATACACCTGGAGACGGCTCTTTCAGCCCGAATGCTCCAGGGATTAACCTCCATCAATGAAAGGTCAGCTGGAACGGTGACAACAGCGGAATACAAACGATCAGGGTTTATTCCTGAGTCAGAACTGACCTGAAAAGTCTCCGTTTTCACAAAACAGATCAGGGAAAAATCAAAACTATGATACAAAATAGCTACTAAACATCGCAACACTGTATGTTCTATAAAAGTTCAGGAACTTTGAGGATGGGGCTTGTTTTGCATGTTTTTTTAGTTTCAACTTTCAGTTATCCATTTATTTTGTGGAATCCTTCACTTTGTTTCAATCTTATGTGAACCATTCCATATTCTGAACATATACATATACACACACACACACACATATATATATATATATATGTGTGTGTGTGTGTGTGTGTACATATAACTCCACCTGTTATCATTTATTGCAAATGTTACTTTATTTCACTCGTCACCTTATTTTGGCATATTTTCTTCTCTACTTTATTTGATTATATTTTTTTATCCTTTGATAAGTTTTATCTTTACTGTCTTATAATAATAATAATGACAGTCATATCAAGCGTTTCGATACATGTCGTACATGTCGTACTGTGCATGTGACAAAAATTCAATATGAATTTTTGAATTTTAGTTTACAACCAACAAATTCAAACGTGAGTCTAAACAGGAGCAGAACACGGGTTGGACAAAGGAACAAACAAAGGGAGAACTAAAGTAAACACACACACACACACACACACAAACACAAAACAAGATCGATAGCGGCATGAATTAACAATCCCATGCTTCACACCTCACTAGTCCTTCATTAGGTGCTCTTGGACGGCAGGAACTTCATGAAGCTTTTATACTGCAACCGTTAGAGGAAGTTCCCGATCTTTGCGTGTATCCACTTCAGGATCCAAACCAACAGCTTTTCCATCATGTCTGTCAAACAGCTGATCAGTGATTGGTCAAAAACATGCCGATGGATCAAGAAAACATACGTTTTTGTTGTTATCCCCATTTCTGAGCTGGGTAATTACAATGATTAGGGTTTTTACTGGGTTTTGCTACCACCCAATACTTGCTATTGCATTACTTCAGCTTTCACATCATAAGCCAAAGAGAGCCCTTAGAAATATTTATTCTGAACGCAGCTCTTCCTTTAATATGAGCCAGCTCCAGGGCCAGGCGTCATTAGATAATAACCCCCCGTTTATCTTTCTGTTTGCAACAAGGCCGTCGGACTGATGCAAACAGAGATGACATATAACAAAGAAGAGAAAGAAATGACATACAGCTGATGAAACGTGGCCAAAGGGGAAGAGCTGAATGACATGTTTTAAATGAGCGTCATGTGATTAGGAAAAAGAGTTTGTCCATCAACTTCAACGCAGGAGCACAATAAGTACTGAATAAAAATCCCCAAAAAACTATAAGCAGGGAGAAATTATTAAAAAAGAAAAAACAATCTGCACACAGAATGGTTGGTGATGACTTCTCTGGTTACATTTCTACTCCAAACATAGGATTACATCATCAAAGAAACACTACATAGTTCTATTTTCTTTACATTTCATAATGCATATTCGCTATAAGGTAATATTGTCAAAACAAGACTGACATTTTTTTGAAAAGACCTTCTCACTCCATATTTCAGAGTCCTCAACTGACACTGGGATCTAATCCAGAAGAAAACAGACCTGCCAGGAACACCAGCATCCAGACCATGAATCAGCCATCACAGCTGCACACCAGCTTCTTCTAAACAAGTACAAGTACATTAACGTTGAGCAAAATGATGTCAAAGGTGAAGTACATACTGTTTATTTATGTATGAGGACTTTCGATGCAAAAGAAAATGGTATCAAATGACAAAACAGCATATTGCGTAAGCGGTGCCTAAAGTTTAGCTGACGAGGGCGTACCCCGTCCTTTCTCCTGAAGACAGCTCCAACCGACCCCTGTGACCTCCGTCAGGAAGAAGCATGCATGATGGATGGATTGATATTTTGTATGAATTTTATCCAGCATAGGTCTAAAAAATGGAGTTTATGGGGAGCCAATGAGATCAGTCTACACTTGTCGAGAGTCTGTGAGAGGTGACGACAGAGCCGAGACGTTGTAGTCTGGATGTCAAACTGTGGTCTTCTGAGTTGGTTTTGGTTCATTTAAGACTTGGACGTCTGTGGTGGATGACGTCCATCTCATTTGCTCTATAAAGGAAACTATTCAAGAAACATGAACGTGATTATGTGCATCTGTCTAACGTTAGAACACACCTCCATTTTTCGAAGATGTTGGTTGATCGTTTGAGGACATCGGTTATTCAAAAATCGTTGGGTTCCATTTTCATTATACTGGCGTCTCTTGTCGACACTCCCGATGACCAGTTTGCATCGCTCTGATGACCAGTTTGCATCGCTCTGATGACCAGTTTGCATCGCTCTGATGCGTCACTTGTTTGTTGCTCTGAATGGTTGTAGCTCTATCCAGCTGCAGGTTGAGAAGCAACATCCTCCTGGATCAGAACATCCAATGGCTCTCATCTGTCCAGATGTGGCTCTGATCTATCAGGCTATTTTCTGGTCTCTCAGTCAAACACAGAAGGTCTGGTGAGCTCTGATGTCCATCATGTACAGCGAAGTCTGAGTTAAGCAGAGTAGATAGGTTAGATGCTATCTGGAGCTAGCTGAGTTAGCTGTTATCTGGATCAACCTGCCATGGAACGGTTGTTGGACCAGTCGAGATGGTGGTTTCTCTTTTTTTTATTTTGGAATGATGCATGAGAATTAGAAATGAGCTAATTCATTCATTAAAAGAACAGGAACTTTAAAAAACAACAAAACATTTTCTTTCCTTTTATTCTCTTGCTCTGCTCAGTAAGCACTTTTAGTTATCAATATCAGTTTCTTTCTCAGTTCTTTTCTTTTCTCCTTTTTTTTATTTGGAAAACAGAAGCAGGTTGAAACACGTGTCCTGTGTGAACCGTTTATGGTGGATGTGATGTGAACATTGACTTCGACAGCTGAACAAACACCACGGCCGCCTGACCAGCTTCCGTGTAAACCACCGTCGACACATGGACACGAGCCCTCTCATCTGTGGCCCAAACAAACCGAGCCGCATGACGTCTTCGCCGAGCAGCGGCTCCTGGGTGAAATCTGAGTGAATTACTGGATAAAAATCTGGGAGAAAAATGGACCCACCATCTTCTGGTCATTTTTTATTAAATCTATAGCAGCAGCTCCGGCCATACTGTTTCTCTTTGTATCGTTCAGAGATTTCCTACTGAGCTTTGCACGGTTAAAGCACAGATTTTTTTTTTCGAAACATTTTAAAGTCTTCAAAACCCAAGTAATGCCTGGAGTAAGACCCCAGATCTTCATGGGTTGAGGAGGACGTATCAATAATGAAGGAGAGGATCATAAAAGAAAGAGATGAGAGGAAGATCAAAGATTTCATGAAGAATTTAAGATCAGTGGCATTAAAAAAAATGGAGCGAGCTGTAATCATGGTTGCAGGAACATATTCTGGATGCTTTTAGACTGCATATGCAATCAAAGTAATGGAGGAGGGACTGATGGTGTAATGATGGACATGTGGCTGTGAGGGAGCATCTCTGCACCTGGATATGAACTGTGATCTGGCAACACTGTTACCAGGCCAGAAACACAACGCTCAGGATGATCTCTGGAGACTTCAGTCACACCTCTCTTTTTTGCTGTACTTACAACTTACCAACAATTTGTCAGGTGATTTGTTTTCTATATTTTCCTTTTAGGGATGAATCTTCTCTGACCCCGTTGCTTCGGTTTCATTCAGAAAATAAGACCATACCTGACTCAACATGCAACACAACTCCTGGTACTCCTGATGTGAGTACTACAAAGCCCAGCTAGCTGGCCTGCTAGCTTGCACAATACCACCCCGACAAAAGATCCAGAATGCAGTAGGGTGTCTGGTCAGGAACCCAGAAGGGTCCATGTCAGGCCTCTGTTCACTGAGCTACACTGGCTACCTGTGGCTGCCCCAGAAGCGACATAAGTCTCTGACACTCACCCACAAGGTGCTCTCATGGTCCTCGCTGGCTTATATGACCTCAGTTGTAAAGGCCTGCACCCCTTCTCATGTACATAGATGTCTCAGAACATAGATTAGCCTTGTCTGCTCTTCACACCAGGAGATCTCAGTGGGGACCAAGATACCAGTAGCAGCCAGAGCAGAGTTGTCCCCTCTACGTTCAAGAAGCTCTTGAAAACTCTCTTCTTCCAAGAACACCTTCTGTCGTACCTTCATCCTCTCTTTAACTTCCTAACCTTCACTTGAATCGTGTCCCTGCTGCACTGACTTGTCTGCTGCTCTCAGTTAATGCTGATTTTACTGTGTTACTGTTACATGTGTGGTTGAACCAGGGTTGGGTGGCGTCAGCTGCCACAGGTCTGAAAACTCACTTATGAGTGAGGTCATGGAGAGTTTGTCCAGTTTCCTTTATACAGTCTGTTCTCATAAACTGCCACTTTGCTTTGCCTCCCATGGTAAAGTAGATGAACAATAACCGCTGCAACATAAGTGGCAAACTTTGCTGAAAAAGCTTCAAAACCAGTCAGCACAGTTGGCTTTTGAGTCAGTGCCGCCTGAATCCTCACATCTACCCTGTTTTTTTCTTTATTTATGTAATAGTGAGACATGCTCTTTTCACTCTCTAGACATATTTAAGACTTCCACTGCTGCTGCCCCCGCCCCCCTCCACCCACACAGCCACAGAAAACCTTTTATTGGAAGTTATCGAAAGTCACCCTGTAAAATGCAAGAAATCACTGACTGAGGGATTAACAAGGTGAGCTCGGTGCAAGAGCCGACAGATCACAGCCATCAACTCGAGTGCAAATTTATATCTTTTTTTTTGGCTTTCGACATGAACGACTTCCACACAAGTGGACAATGACAGGTTTGGACCGCCACACATCATGTGGGCCACTGCACCCGAACAAACCTGATGAACTTGGCAAACTGATCTTCACTTGCTTGTGACTGAGCTTGTGTCAAGCAAAAAAAAAAAAGAATAAAGAAAAAAAAAAAGAAAATCTGGCTTGGCACTTCACATCCTGACTCAGAGTGACACAATGTCATGTGATCAACACCAAAAGGAGGGGAAGGAGGGGGGCGGATGATGTCACTGATAGTGACTTTTCTGTTAGTGTACATGAGTAAACGTGAGAGGAGTTAGAAGGAGGCTGTGGGGGTGGGGCAGATATTTTCTTTTTTTTCTGTGCATACATGATTATATAAGACTGTTAACCCTCACAAGTGCGCACACACACACACACACACACACACACACACACACACACACACACACACACCTATGCACCTCGTATACTTCACAGCTCAGGTGGAGGCTGCAGCAGCATCAGAGGGCTCATTACGATGCTGCTTGATGAAAGGAAGGATGTCGTGTATTTCATTTGCGTTTGCTGGATCTTCTCTGATGCATGTGTCACATACGTCATCCACAGACACATGTACCCAACAACCCTCTCTGACCTCCCCTCTGCATTCCCCTTGTCCTTTTCCTCCCCCCGTTTTCATTCACTCTTTTGTCTCATGAATGTCTCTGCTGCCACTGAACTTATGTCGGGTTCACGCTGTACGATATTTACAGCCTTAACAGTAACAGACAAACGTAACATCACTGATCATTTCTCGTCTATTTACTGAACAGCCCCATTAAACATCCACAGTGTTTGTGGAAAAAGTAAAGCAAGTCACTGAAGAAGCCCAAACCATGATACTCCCTCCACTGTGCTTCACTGTTGAGATGATGCTTTGAGCTCATTTCTGAAACATAAATAGTAATAAGTATTCTTCCAACAAATAAGCCAAACCCTGCTCATTCAGGTTGTTGTATTTAAATAGTTGTATATTTTTTGAACCTCTTTAAGATTCTATGTTGTGCCTTTGGAGTCACCGAGGCTGGATGTCCACTTCTAGGAAGAGCAGCCACAGTATTAAAGTCTCTCCATTTATAGACAAAGTGTCTGACTGTGGACTGATGGATCCCTGAGCGCCTGGAGATGACTTTGTGTCCCTTTGCAGCCTCATGCAAATGAACTGCTCTTCATCCTGTGTCTTCAATGGTGTCCTTTTTTTTTTTCTTTCTTTTACAGGCGTCGTTCTCAAAGACAGATGTGAAATGCTTGTGTGTAAATGCAGCTCTAAACTAAATAACAGAAAAAGATCCAAACAAACAATTATTTTAAACAATAACCCGCTGACCTCTGAAACGTGTCACAATTTATTAATTTGTGAAATGTTCATAATAAACCTAAATTACTGACTAAAGATATACCAAATGTTGGCAGAGCTTCTGAAAAATATTCCTTAGTTATTTATGGTCAGAAATGGTCATTAAATACATATTAAAATTTAATGTTACACTCAAAAAATGAGAAGAATAACATTAAATAACTATAATATATTTGTTTTTTATTTTCAGTTACATTTTTATGCGAGTTTGGAGCCAATATTGATGGCAAACATGAGGACGGCGTACAAACTACACAGAATCCTAGCAAAACCCAGAATCTGAGAATCAAAACCCAGAATCTGAGAACTGAAACCCAGAATCTGAGAACTAAAACCCAGAATCTGAGAACTAAAACCCAGAATCTGAGAGCCAAAACCCAGAACCTGAGAATTAAAACCCAGAATCTGAAAGCTAAAACCCAGAATCTGAGAACTGAAACCCAGAATCTGAGAACTGAAACACAGAATCTGAGAACTAAAACCCAGAATCTGAGAGCCAAAACCCAGAATCTGAGAACTAAAACCCAGAATCAGAGAGCTAAAACCCAGAATCTGAGACACAAAACCCAGAATCTGAGAACTGAAACCCAGAAACTGAGAACTAAAACCCAGAATCTGAGAACTAAAGCAGCTCAGTTACAGATTTTGATTTCTTGGTTCTCAGATTCCTGGTCTTGGTTCTCAGTACATTAGATTCTGTGTAGAGGCCAGTCATGATTTGAACCAGGAACCTTGTAGCCGTAAGCTAACAGCGCTAACCTCTAAGCAGCTAGTTCCAACCCATTAACCCAAAAACGTTCCCACAAGATTCTCAGATATCTAATGTTCCTGAAACACCTAGAGAACTAAACACTCAAACGTTCTCCTGTAACTGCAATATTGTCTGTTCACAACGTTCCCACAATTTTTTTCATATGATATAATAATGTCATGTTATGTTTGTTTTTTGTTGGTGATAATTTAAAAGTCATGAGAACGTTACTACAACCAAAAGAAAACATTCTTCAAAGGTCGTAACATGTAAGTTACATTAGGAGAACGTTACGAGAACGTTCAGGGAACCAAACATTTAATTAAAAGCTAACGGTCTACATACATTAAGAAAACCTTCCATGGTCACCTCAGAACAACCTTTAACAAACCTGCAGAGAAGGTTCCTGCAACTAAAAGGTAACGCTCCTGGAATGTTGTGGGAACCAGAAATTGTTTGCTGGGAAAGCACAACCACCAAACCCATTTCATTAACTATTGACTCCAGTTTGTTAAAGTCATGACTTCATGACTTCACATACTTTTTCTTTTTTTTTCTGCAACCACGTTCACATACATTTTCTTGCGTCCGTAAATGAGTGATGAGAAGAAACTTCCGATGCAGCTCCAACCTCTCCTGCCTCATCCAGGGACCGTTTCCCATCTCGTTCCGCCACTCCGCTGTCATGACCGATCTTCGTTATTAAAAATTAAAATCTCTGCTTTTTTTTTCCTGCTCTCATTAGACGTGCTCACGGTGGATGAGAGAGAAGAGTGAAGTGAAGGACACAGCATGACAAACAGCTGGATGAACCAGAGTTAAACCCGCAACGCTTCGGATTCGTAGCACGAACTTCAGTCAGATGAGCTGAGGACGCGCTGCCTAATGTCGACGGCTTCCTCGCCACCTCTCGCGGCCCTTCTCCGTTATTAATCTGACAGCTTCCTTCCCCCTGAGTCAACACTTTCTCTGCTCAATATTGCCTCGCCTCGCAGCCAGATGAGGGGGGGGGGGCACGAATGCGTTTTGAATTTTGACGACGGATGCCGCCTCAGATCAATCATATGACCCAACAGAGGCAACGAAAATTACAAAACACCTCAAACATGCGTGGCTGCTCATCGACGGCCGCAGTGATCTTTGAAATCTTCACATCTCCAGTGCTAGTTGGCTCACGCAACCATCCGTCTGCTGCACTGTGAACTGAATGTAAATGGATAAAAGGGCACAGAGGTTGTTGGATTCAATTGCCTCGACTGTATACAATAAATCAAACCTCTGGCTTCACAACAAAACCTGTGATAAATGTTAGAAAAGGCGTGAACTCGGAAAGTTAATCAAAGAACAGGTAGAACAAACACACGACATGACGTGAGCGCAGGCGTTCACACAAATGCGTAAAAAAGAAGAAGTCCCACACAGACGTCCACATACGCAGGTACGTACGAGTAGAAAAGGTCACTGCTGCTCGCTCTGCCTTGAGGAATATGTAATGATGTGTCACTGAGCTGTCAGGCTGAAATTTACTGCCAGGCCCGCTGGAAAACGCTCCCTTTAGCCCCCCGACGGCCCCCTGCAGAAACGCTGGGACGCATGTTCATGCATTTCACATGTGGCTCCTGACAACACAAACCAGACTCATGAATAATGCCTGAGGGCCACATTTGTACGTGCAGCTGCAGCCGACTGAGGCCCAACATCACGGTGCAGCCAAGCGCCAACATCCCCACCTCTGGGTCGGAGCCAATGACTGTAACAGACGGGAGGAACTGTCTGGTCATGTGACCCACAGATTTCTACGCCTCTGAAGCTCATTTTTCCTCGTACCAGGCTGTAAATAATAATGTTTAATCCTGCTGCAAACATGGAGGCCAGTTGGGATTTGCTCTGTTTTGGAGCCAGCACCTGGTGGTCAGTCGAGGAACTGCAACAAAATGTACCTTTTGGGTGAGCTTCAACCTGGAAGTGGGATGATTGCTGATTGGTTAGTAAGTAAGTCACAAATATCACAATTCCTCCACCTACCACTAGGTGGAGACTCCAAGTTAGCAAATCCTATTGAGCCCCATAATAAAACACCAAACTTTATATTTACCGTCTCATACCACAGCAGACGATGCTGGCGATCCAGAGACTTTGACATTCATTTAAAATTCCTGGCACACTAGTAAAAAGATGCTCTTTGGAAATGACTGTTTGCATGTGTTTATTCATGCTTTAGACTGACTTTAACCTAAAATTCTCTCTCTGAAATGCGTCTGGGCGCCGCCACATGATTCATGTCACTGATTTGTTGTATTTCTATCCAGCGGCGTCCAGCAGAAGTTCCTTCTGCACATGTCTGTACTGCCCCTGAAATCAAAGTCGGACCAGACTAATCCTTTGTATCAATGAGAAAAGGACTTCTAAAGGACGTCTAGCCAGTCCCCCGTACTCTGAATGCTTTAATAATCTAATTCTGAAATCTGAAATTTGAGGCGCTGGACAAAGCTGAAGTCCTTGGACAGAAACGTGCACAGATGTCGGCACGCAGGCACACATTCAAAAACTCACACAGGCAAACCCACACAACCGCACGTGTGGATATTTATTAGCCGTATTCACACACACACCAGAAGCAGATGTAGTTTTTACACAACAGTGGCGGGCATAAGTGACAAAAGCTATTTTGTAATAGCTACCGCGTAATTACAAAAATTCATCACCCAGATTTTTCCTCATTAGCTCGGCTATTTGCAGCCTTCTCAAGCTCAATGCACAGTCAGTACATTATGTTTTTTCTATAAATTAGAGCTAATGAAATTTAGCCTGTGGTCACATTTTTAAGTGCTGCAAGAGGTGAGTTTGGAACCAAGTTCTGTGAAGCATTTTTAGGAATAAATTAGGTGCATGACGTTGTGTTTTGATGTGCTTTTCTGCAGCAGATTGTCAGTGGAGTGATTAAAATGCTTCAGAAGGAATGTTGACTCCTGTTTATACTGATCAGGCACAACATCAGAGCAGTTTTTCTCTGACCGCGACTGTGAGCCTGTTTGCCTCCCTCAACCAATCAGAAACGATGCTTCCAGTCAGTCGGGCTGACGAGGGTGCATGGAGTTGGAGGTTAGAGGACCGATCTGCATCGAGAAATTCCAAGTCTCTTTGAAAAAGTAACTTAATTATTGCTTCATCAACTCTACACCTGGGCTACGCCACACTCAAACTCCTCCCTCTTACGCAGGTGATGCCTTACCTGAAACTGGTTGTACAGCTTTACACGATCAGCTTCTTAACAAGAACAAATGTGGAAGGAAGTTATTAAGATCTACAGATCTGCTCCGTTCTGTGATGTCACAGCGCCCTGCATGTCTGAACGGCTCAGATAATTTTCGACCCAGACGGGGCGACATCGTTGAGCTATGTTGGAGCTCTTTAGTTGAAAGTAAAATATCCCCTTTAATTAAGAAAAGTGCGACTATAGCATGAGAAATGACAGCAGACGGTAAATCACAGATAACCTCCAGGAAGCAGCACAATGCTTCCTACAACCGCAGCATTTAAGTTCCTTCACGTGAGAGGCTGGCACACCCGTGTGCCGAGCAGAAGTAATTAGAGGTGATAGCGTAAGCAGTTTTCCACAGAGATCCAGCGGCAGGATGCTGGGACGTACGTACAGCGGCCGCCGCGCCGTTCTGATGACTCCTCAGATGTGCCAGTCAGCTTAGCGGCACTTGATCACACGAAACACAGAAAACATCAGCCGTTTCAGAAGTAAACCCTGACGTCAGTCCACCGAGAGCAGAGGCCCTTCACAAGAGAAAGATTTGCAGAGGGGTTTCTCCCCCCACCCCCACCCCCACCCCGACCCAGCACCGTGGCTACAGGCAGCCATGAGCCCACGCTGCATTCATCCTGCTAGTGAATTCTGAAATGTCATCTATTTTCAAATTATCTTTAGGAACGGGCAAAGACCAGACTCCTGTCAGAAAGGAACCCCCCTGTTCCCACAGTTTGTTTTTTGTTGTTTTTTTTGCCCCGTGGCTTTTTGCCCTCCTGCCTTTTTTTTCCTTTCATCTTCGCCCCGCTGCTACATCTGCGGAGCATCACGGCAAAAAGGAGATCTGGACTAGAACAGGAGGATGATGCCGTGGAAAACAGACAGAAAAGCACGATGAGGGGAAGCTGCACAGCAGAGGAGACATGGAGTCAAATATATAATGAGGCAGGGAGCACAGGGGAGAGGAGGAAAAACAAGAAAAATGGTGAGGGAGGAGACACGGAGGAAAAGGAAAAAGAAAACAGAGGAAGAGGAGCCAGAAAGCAGAAGTGGCAGTTAAAGGGTGAAGGAAATGCTGATGTTTTTCCCCCCAGTGTCACCCTGATTATATAAGTGCCACGTGCTAAAAATAAAGCCTGCAGTACAAACTGTGAATGTGAGGCTCCGTGCACGTGTGTGCGCGTTTTCACTTGATGCTCATAAAGCAACACACACACACACACACGCCGACTGGGCACACATGCGGCGGCGATGAGCCGATGTGTTTGCACAAAACACATTCATGCGTGCACACGTACGTGCCCAGCCTGGGGAGACGGGCGCAGATTCTCTCCGGTTGCCATGGCGACGCAGCCTCCTTCAAGTGGAGAGGAGAAGCGGCATGACTTCCTGGAGGGACCAGCAACACATCGCCCCCTCTCCTTTATTACCCCGCCTTCCCTTCTTAACCCCCCCCCCCCCATACCCCTTTTAAGCCCCCGCCATCGTCACATTTGTCTTGTTTTCTTTTGTGTGCGTTCGCTTGATCCCCCCCACTTATTCATAAATCCCATCGTCAGCCCTCCAGAGAGGGCCGAGCACCAGAGGGGCTGAGGCGGCTGTACCACGGGAGGATGGAGGATGATTCTGCCATTCAGCCCCTCCACACCTTCATCAGTAAGCTCCTTGTGTGCTGCTCATGATGTTGCCCCCCCTCCAATCCATCTCTATAAGTGCCAGACAAGGGGGAAACAAGGGCCTCTCACAGTTGCTTTCATCTGTTTTAGCAGTGCCACTCCTGCAGCAGAGGGCCGCGTGGCATCGACCTCCATCAGGAGGATGTGTGCGGGAGCTGAAAGGAGGAGAAAACCGGATCCCTGGCAACTGGGGCTCAGCTGGTCCCACTTCCACCTGAACCTTAGGGCATGCATTCACACAAACACCAACACAAAACACTACAGGTGACTTCCTCAATTTAAAGTACGTTTTGTTGCAGTTCCTCCACTGACCACTAGGTGCTGGCTCCAAAACAGAGTATTGCCCCCATGTTAAAAGTAAAATTAAACATATTTACAGCCTGGTACAAAAATAATTTTTAATCTTTGATTATATATTACATCCATGACAACTGACTAGGAGGTGAATTTTTTTTGTACCTCTTCAGCTATCACTTGGTTTTGCCTCTTTCCAACATGGCGCTGCGCAGTCGGAGGTAAAATGTGCTTCAGCGACTGTACAAATCTATGGGTCACATGACCGATGGTTCGTCCGCAGTTTATACAGTCATTTATTAAGTTTTAGGCAAATTAGCTATTAAAGCATCATTATGAAATGTTGTATTTGCTTAGAAATGTGGAAAAATGTGAAGTTTTCTCCTTTGAAAAGGAAGGAAGTTGAGCTCAGCAGGGTTGGAAGACACGCTGGCATTTCTCAACAAGCAACAAGCAACTGTCAATCAACAACAGGGATTACCCAGAAACCCACTGAGGTGTGTGTGTGTGTGTTTGAGTTGTGCACACAAGGGGGGGGACAGAAACCAGAACTCTACGCCACCGGGCCGAGACGGTCCCACGCGAAGAGGGAGGGAAACGACACCACAGCGTTGAACGAGAGAACTTAAAACAAAAAGAGCGACGAGGAGCATTTTCTCCAAAACCGGTTCAGACACAACACTTGAGCAGAAGCTGATACGAGGAGACCTTCATCAACTAAAGGACACCACAGAGGTGGTTCACCTGCATCTCAAGGATGAAGGACACCAGGACATTAACGTCCATCTTCTGATGGACGAAGGAAGAACATCCAACAGAGGAGGAGTGTAATGAAAACACAGATCTTCTAATTATCACTTCTGGGGACCAGACAACATCTACAAGGAGGTACTTTTCCAGAAGCTTCTCCAATCATTGTGTTTACCCTCAGTCATCATGATCTGAAACCTTCTGAGCTCTTCGACTGCGATGGAAGTCATGAAACTTAGAAGAGCTTCAAGTCTTCAGGTCTGATTCAGAGATGCAGCCACAGAGACATGGATAAATATAAGTATAAAGAAAAGATTCTTCCATGACAAGCAGCACTCAGGTTTCACCTGTCCAACCGTCCAGAGGTCCGCTATGCAAAACAACCTAGCTGGCTGAATAATTCCTAATAACACCTTGGATCAAGATATTAATGCAAAGCCAAAATACTTCTTTCGCCAGTATTTCTGCTCCACTCCAGTGGTCATTACTCCGCCTACATCACACCTCTGATTGGTCGTAAGTCTGTCCCAAATGCTGCTTCTCCTGCGTCTGATGGAGCTACGATCTGGAAGTCAGTAAGGACCGAAACCGCTTTGATTCACATGACTAAAAGGCCAAACATCAGCCAATAGGAGTGAGTGATCAGTTATGGAGTTCTTTTTAATGACCAAGTATGGAAACTAGCAGGAAATCTGACAGCATAGCTTGTTGAGAAAGTAAAGAACAACCGTCCCTTTAATGGTAACCATGGTGATGATGTGGCCCAGGATGAAATAAGAGTTTGACACCTCAGCTCTAAGCCTTTAGGCTTTTCAAAAGAGTACAATGACAAAAAAGAAGACAAAAAAATCATCCTTAAAAAGAAAATGATCCCAAAGAAATCTGAAAAATCCAAATTAATCAAACTGAATACTTGCAATCTATTATGCTGAGAAAAAATAAAAATGTTCTTTGATGAAAATGTAAGTACAAAAAATAAATAAAAAGGTAAAGTCATGGCCACATCAGAACCAAGAGCGAGGACAGCTGAATTCAAATAAAATAACTAAATTCAAATTACAACTGAACAATATGATGTTGGAATAATTATTTCTCTGCTCCTGAAGAAGCAGGGTCACCTCTGACTGCTTCCTAACAGCTGCTGACAACAGCTGCCGCGCCGCGTGAACGAGGCCCCGCCCCCTGCTTTCAACGCCGCAGCGCTTCAAAGGCGTGATTCCTTCAAGTGCAGAAACTCTTAAAAGTTACCAGAGTTGTTAAGACAATTTGCTAACGAGTTTAAGCGATGTGTCAGGCGCGAAACGACCAGCTCCCGGCGGAGAAATTAGCCGTGTCAAACGTGATTTTTCTCCCCCAGACGGGAGAAACGCAGCCTGACACTCACGTTCATGACCTGAGGATCCGCGCAGCGGCCTCCGGAGCGTCAGCAAGTCACAGACGCGCACTTCTGCGATGTGGTCTCACCAGCAGCGCATCAGAATTGGTTGTAAGCGTCCTCCTGACTGCAGGCTGCAGGGAGGATGCTGCGTCCCTGGGTGATGGACCTGAGCTCTGGCATGTTCACATGTGGTCGCAGGGGAACACGCGGTGGATCAAACTAGAGGCCTGCGGGCCGAACCTGGCCTACCACTGGCCCACCACTGGCCCACCACTGGCCCATGAGAGAGACAGGACTTAAAGGTGACCGCCATCCAAAAGTGGAATAACTGAGGTGGAGAGCAGCTGGTTTATGTCAAGAACCCAGGACTTATAAAGATTTTTACAAAAAAAAGAAGTTGCTCATTTTTTTGTCAAAACCTTTTTTGTTTTGTTTTTTTTCGTAAAACGTACTTTTTTGTATCAAAACTTGGTGATTTTAGGAGAAAGAGTTGAAATTATACAACATTTGCAATTTTACTAAGATTGTAATTTTTTGTCAAAATCTTACAAAAGGCTGATATTTTCAAACAAAAATGATAATTTTTAGGTTAAAAAGTCACAATTTTGCAGCATCATAGAAGATGTTGACTTTTTTAAAAGTTCTTACTTTATTTGTTTTAGTAGGTTTTTAATTATTCAAAATTTAAAACCGATTTTCATTTGTATTTTATCGTTCTATTTATTGTAAATGATTTGAGATTTTACTTTTTTTAATGAAAGTAAAAAATTTGGCTCAAAACTTGAGATTTTTGTAAAACAAGAACTTTATTATAACAAAACAAAAAGCTGACTGTGGCTAATAACTGGTGGCTTGGAGTTGTTTCTCTTTTCATTTGCTGCTATTACTTCTCTGTCATTTCATGACTGTAAAAATGACGTAAAATATACATTTACCAACGCAAACTCACGTAATAAACACTATTTGTCGTCTGCGCTACATAAGGCAAGTAAGCAAAAGACAAACTGCAGCACCGCCATCTAGTGGTTGGAGGTGTAATTACAAAAGTATAAATGTCGCTGACGTGTGTATATCTGCTATGCAGAAGCATTAATCAAGCTGGAGTCCTTGTTTCGGTTCTGGCAGGTCTTGTCTTGGATGTTTGATCCTCCCATTTATCCATTCTTGGATTGACATCAGTTCACACCAACAGAAAACCTTTGGTTGAGGTTTGTCCAGTTCTTTTTATAAATGGTGTTTGCCCTGCCTGCTGGGGGGAAGGGGGTCAGTTGGCTGATATTCCAATATGTGGTCAATCTGACTAAAACCATACAGGAGCCCACAATTTCCCCGTAACCATTCAGCTCACTTGTACCCATGTGGACGTTATATATTTGGGTCTTTGCCCACTCCATGCCTGCACATCCCTCCGGGTTAGGTTTGTATGTACGTATGTATACAGAAATACTACGAGCACATTGACACGTCTCAAAATGACACGCAACATAGAACCACATAGCTCACGCCGCAAACATGTGTCAGGCTCCAATAAAAGCCTGGATGGCATCCCAAAGACGTTCTCACATCACCGGCCGTCCTTACATCCTACGACGTGCACCGAAGCGCCGCCTGTAGTCTTTTGAAATGCTGCCATGGATACGTAAGTGGATATTTGAAGGATCTCATCATTCTCCACAGCTGTTCACATTCTGTTTGACTTTCAGGATCCGTGAAACGACGCGCTTCAGACAGCTTCAGAAAAGTTGTGACAGCCGACAGAAATGAAGAAAGTGGATCTTATTCCTAAACGTGTTGCAAAGTGTCTGACTTGGCATGCCAACTTGAAGCTTGTATCCCACCAGTAGGTCCTGTTTTTCCCATCTCCACGTCACTGTGCATCGATCACATCAACCCCCCCCACCTCCGTGTTTCCTGGCCTGTCACAGGCTCGTCTCCAAACCAAATTAAGACACCCGAGAGTCCCACAAGCTTCACTCCTTCCTTTCGCTTTTGTCGCGGCTCTCCAATTATAGCCGTCTTCAAAGGCTCCACTGTCACACAAAAGCGAGCTTTCATCACTTCCCATTTTCCATTCATCCAAAACAACTTTAAGATCGACTGGGAGTCCTATGCGTGTTTGTTTTATTCATTTAGGCCTGTGTCAGACGGAGAGGCAGTGGGTGTTATACAGAAGAAATAAGCTTGTTTTACTGCAGCTTTTGTTTTTTTAATGAAAAAGTATCTTTTTGTAAAATGTCAGAAATGAGAAATAAATCATTGAAAATCCTGGAGGTGGTATTTTGGAAAGTAGAAAAGTCAGAATTAATAGGTTTTTCTACTGTATTCCTGCACCAAATGGGGATAATCCAAATAAAAGGTTCAACAACTGCAACTTGGATCAATATTATTCTATTTTGGAATGTCAATAAATTCTTTACTGCATAAAAATAAAAGAAACAAAGTTAGACATTATAACAACAGTTTTAATGAGAAAATGATGTATAATTATTCTGTGACATTTTTATTTATCTCCTACCTCCTATGGAAGATCAGGAAGCCGTAAAAATTAAAAATCTGTAAATTATTAATTTTCATTTAAAACAGAAAAAGAAGAAAAGTAGAAACAAAGACAAATAAAAAAATGCATAAAAGTTAAGTGCAAAAATATAAAATGGTAAATATAATATTCATCCATATGCTTGTATATGCATTACTATTTGCATCTTTTATGTTTTTTCAAATTGTTTTTGTCATTATTCATCTTTATAGTGTTTTTTTTTTCTTTGGGATCCATCTATTATGATTTATTTATTTATTCATTATTATGATTTTCTTCTTTTTTTAAAAACCCCTGCACCAGGAGTGGTCAGCTTCTGGTCCGTACCACCATCTTTGGTTTCGTCTCCATAATGTCCTGGAAGAAAGACGTGTTGGACAAACGCAGAAGTTCTTCAGAGAAGAGAAAAATCACCATCTCATGTCGTCTTTGACTTCCTGGTGTGGTTGCACTTGTCTTCCAAACTTAGGAAGAACCTTTCAATCTAAGCCTTGTAGATGTAACGCGGTTCATGATTCCTGTTTATTTTGCACCTCAAATGTGTTCAGAAGCAGATTTTGGTAGATGGTTAGCAAGTCAAAAAAAAGTAACGTATAAAGTAATGCTAACAGGAAAGCAGAAAAAAAGAAGGAGAATTTAGGAATGTCAAAAATAAATGGAAGTAAAATAACAGTGAAAAGACTTTTAAAAGATGTCGGTTTCTAATCTTTTGTCATCTACATTCACATTGTCACATTTGTTTTTCATGGTCTTTTACAGCTTCATTATTCTTTTGTGGCACTCGTGTTGTTCTGTACATCTGAGGCTCCCTCCCACAAAGCTTTTTTAAATTCTTTGAAGACGGAGGCGTCTGCTCATTGATTACTTGCGTGTCCCAAAATCTGCATTTGGCAGAAATTATGCAAATGTATTCTGATATATAAGCCCTGATATAGAAGCAAATATGACCAGTGGTGAATTTCTAATGACTGCAGTGACAACCATTAGCTGAAGCACGAAAAAAAGGGGCTCCATTGATCAAATGCCACATGCCCAAGTGCATTAATAATGCCAAAGTTTTAAACTGCAACTTAATCACAATTATAATTTACAAATAACGTGGTAATATGCAAAGTTAATGTTCATTTTAAATAAATGATCTCACTGATGTTCAGATTTGGTGGGTGTAAGAGAAATGCTAATGAGAATCATTTAAAAGAAAAAATTACATCATAAAAGGGTGATATTTTTCTGCCCAGCGAGATAATTTCTGCCTTCAGACAAAACCCATTTATTAAAAAGTACACACCTTACCAGTCAAACTCTTTGAATCATTTTGCATCAATTTTGCATTTGTGAGCATAAAAATGTTGCATTTTCAGATGAAAGCTTTTAAATGTCGCAAGCTGGGAAATTTGCACTTCAAAATATTTTAAAGGCAACCAAATGAACGTACGTATATGAAAAAAACAACCGTTTTGATGTCTGACAGGCCTTGTAGTACCACTTTGGTCCACTAGAGGCGATATAAATTATTGTAGTGGCATCGTGCTTTTTTACAATGAGGAATTTTCACTGGCTGAAGGGTTGACTTCCACCCAGAAAGATCAAAACTCAGAGAAGGCTTGAATGTTCGGTGTGAACAACTCAAAAGATGCTCAATGACTCACTGAGTCACCTCCAAGTACTGGGTCACCCTCCAAGTACTGGGTCACCCCCCAGGTATCTGCTGGCTTATATAGTTCTTACCTCAGAGGCTGCCAGATGAACTTTCTCATGTGCTGCATCGACTGTAAGTTCTGGAGACAGAATCCAGTCATGTGGTCTTTAAAATATGTCTGTAATCTGTTGAGTTTTATTCACGGCTCAGAAGTCGATATAACGCAGTCAAACATGTCAAATGATGTAAGTCCATCTGATTGGTCAGCTTTGTTGCTTAAAATAAATTCATTAAGATTTTTCTACCAGGCTGTAAATACGTTTCGCTCTGCTGCAAAGTTGGCATTTTCAACATGGGGGTTTGCTCTATTTTGGAGCCAGCACCTAGTGGTCAGTGGAGGAAGTGCAAGAAAACGAACGTCACGGTTGAGCTCGGTGTGGCTGCTGCTTGGTATGCTGCCCCCATTTGGTCTGTTTGTAGGCGTCATCTTTCACTGTCTTTTACAAATCTGTGATGGGTTTCTTTCTATTTTCTGACATGCAATAATGAGTTATGGGATCAACTAAATATCTGCAAGGTTAATCAATAACGAAAATGATTGGTAGTCAAAGTTAATGTAAATAATGAGTCATGCATATGATCCAAATCTTAGAGTGAAATGCCTCCGCAACACTGGGGCTAATTCTTATGCATCAGCGGCCGGAGATGAATCGTTGACGCCTCAAAAATAACTTGTGTTTATGCAGTTGAGAGCGAAGATTAAACCACACCATTACTTTCCGCACTGACAACGAGATTCATCAGCCTGAGTATTCTTGGGGTGGCAAACACCTGCACTAATCCGAGCCTGAATGATGTCGTCCATCCATTATGCGATGATTAAATCATTACCCCTGCACCCCCCAACCCCCAGTCACATCACTGTTATGAACCAGACATTCATCAAGGCCCTGTCTCTGTGTTTTTGGCAGGAAGTGGAGCGCTGGGAGACCGGTGATGGGGAAGAACACTTCTGCTGCGCAGCCAACCGGCTCCATGGCGCAGGGCATGATGGGTAAAAGGCTCGGGCTGCAACGACGCGCTGATGTAATCGATTACGTTGGCTTCTGCGTCATATATACACACGACACGCCGACAATGACAAAGTAAAAGCAGCGTACATGCGTCAAATGACACTCCACAAACAGGATTCCAGCATCTCGGGTTTGGGATTTTTTTCAAAGGTCAAAGGTAACAAAGTGATGCTCTGCACGCTCTGTAAACCTGCACAACGGCTATATGTGAACGTCTCAACAGAAAACATCCTGTGACTCTCCAACCTCTTAGAAACGACACTGAACTTTCAACTTCTGCTGCTCCTTATTTCATCATTCGTTCTTTACCAAAGTACGGAGGCCGCAACAGGACACCAGAGCAACTTCTCTGCAATGACTGTTGTTCAGTCTTTCTAATTCTCTGATTAAAAATATACCCAGAAGTGCTTCGCTCTTATGTTGGGCAGATTTAACGTTGCATCTGTGGACTCCTCCTTGTATACACCACCATTACTGCCATGAATCAGCGTGAAGCGAAGGTCATGAACTTATATGAACACAACTAGAAAGCTCCAAAACCCTGAAACTGCAAGTATAGAAATTATAATTGAGAAACTAAATATTAAGTGAGTCACCGTCATGAATGTGAGATGAACTTCTGACTTTAAAATGAACATCAGAAAAAAAACAAAAAAAAATTAACATCATTTTGATCAACATTTTTCCTGAAAGTTTTCCATGATGGGTGTTGGTGCCACCTTAATGCACACATGTCCGGTTGCCAGTCAGGAATAGAATGTCATCCACCCACCCATCCATCCACCCACCCACTCATCCATCCATCCATCCATCCATCCATTCGTCCATCCATCCGTCCATCCATCCACCCACCCACTCATCCATCCATCCATTCGTCCATCCATCCACCCATCCATCCATCCATGAATCCATCCATCCATCCACCCACCCATCCATCCATGAATCCATCCATCCACCCATCCATCCATCCATGAATCCATCCATCCACCCACCCATCCATCCACCCACCCATCCATCCATGAATCCATCCATCCACCCACCCATCCATCCACCCATCCACCCATCCATCCACCCACCCATCAACCCATCCATCCACCCATCCATCCATCCATGAATCCATCCATCCACCCACCCATCCATCCATGAATCCATCCATCCACCCATCCATCCACCACCCATCCACCCAATCATCCATCCATCCGGAGACAAGTGAAATCGTACAGTGTGAACCCGACATCAGACATTCATCATTTCAGATCAGTCCAAAAACATGAAGAAGCCTGTGGAGGCCGTGGCTTTAATAATAGAGCACATCTAGTACTTAGGATACTTCAATAAAAGCTCCCACAGAACTGCATCTAAACGTGTACGTTTTGTCCTAGTTTTTGTGCCATATTTAAAAAAAAAAAGAAAGCAGTCATGTTTGACAACTAAAGATAAGCAGCAGTGTTTAATCTGATCAATCAGCTGCCGAAGATTCATATTTCCTCCATTTTGAAAGCTTTAGTGCAAATTTAAGGCACCTTGAGGAGCGATTGCTTCTTAAATGAGGCATTTCTCTTTAATTAGCCATTGCAAAAAAAATAAATAAATAAATGTTGCTAAATTGCACATGTCGATTTAAATGCTGCTGCTGAGTTTCTGGTGGTCTCCAGAAGATCTTCATGGTGTTTGAGGCCCATCAGCTGTTGTAGTTCACGCCTCTGACAGCAATTACAGCAACGCTGCTCCTCTTCCACGAGGCGCCGCTTTGAAATCGTCTCCTCTTTGAGCATGTGTACGGGCCTGAACGTTAGACTGAAGCAGAAAGTAAAACAAACTGAAAGACATAAAGACGGGCAGAGTGAGGTTTGAAGAGGAGACGGAGAGACTCGAGACACTCGGCGCTCCGTCGAAGGTGAATCTGCATTTATGGATGGCTCTTATCATTATATAACAGCTCAATTATTTAGCTGCAGCTCGTTCAGGCTTTTATCTGTCACTCATTACGCTCACAAACCGGTGAATGTCTGAGTTTCGTAGCTTTTGGGGGGGCGTGGTGGCTGCGTGGGTGGGCCGTGGGGTTACATTACTGCTCTTCTGACACAACTGGGTTTCATACCTGCAGCTGGAGGGAGAAAATCTACAGCTTCCTATGAAATCTCATTTCAGGCGAACAATCTCTCATCAATCTATACCTCCACCAGCTCGGCCTTCCCCTCCGCCTGCAGGCGCCACATTTGTTCTGTCCTCCTTTCTGCTTTGGCCGCCGCTGCATTCGTCAGCGGGCAGCAGAAACTCTGTACGACTCTTTTCCTCTTATTGACATTCCGATGAGTCGGCCGGGCCGAAGATGACAGGAACAGATTCCCATTAACCCGGGCTGCCACGCCAACGAGGCGACATCCTACATTTAACGGGGGCCCATCAACAGGGGAGCACCTCCACCTCAGCTCACACTCTCTCTAACGCACTTCTCGTCCTCCATCTTTAATGCGATGTGCCTCTGAAGGAGAGCAGATCCTCAAACGTGTTGTGGCTTTAACCGCCAGTGTTTTGGTGGAGGATCTGAGATGTTTCTGAGTAAGGAGCCATCACAGGGTTCATATGCACCTTGGTAATGTCTGTTCACAGTGTAGGATTTCAGCGTTGTGCACAATTCATCTCAAACAAAAGATGTGCAATAATGAGAAAAATCAGCCACTGTAGCTTAAAAACGGTGGTTGATGGACATTAACACCACAGGGTCATCGGTGCATTAGCACGTTAGCATCGACCTGCTAATAACACGATGACGCTGCCTTTAGAGCCTGAAATACACTCAGATTTATTTCTGTCGTAGCCACGATTCAATCAAACAGAGTAACTTGCTGGAAAATAATTACCTACTGATTTCACGTTGTGCAACGTAATTAATCTTATAAAACGCTAAAATTGTTCCGTGTGAATCTGCCATTAGGTGTATTGCACCAGTCATACCTTCAAATACTTAATGTCATTGAAAACAAAAGGGCAGTAAAACTCTTTAGCAGATTTATATTATTTTTACCAAACAGAGAAATAATAGTTTCAAACAAACATCACAACAACACAACCTCTTGCAGCAGCTGGGTGGTCTGGTTGGAATGGTTTTTCTCACACGTTCCGTCTGAAATCGTACGGTGTAAACGCGGCATTACGGCACACTGACTCATAAACTTGTTGATTAATCAGTAACTTATTGTCCAAGTTGACTCAACGCACCACTAGCATACGGCATCCGAAACAAGTGCTGATATAAGTACTGAAATTAGAATTAGCACAGTCCACTCATCATCATTTGGGCTGCAGCTCAAGTACACTTGGCTACAGGTCTAGAAAGGGTGGCAGAGCCTTTAGCTATCAGGCTCCTCTATGATGGAATCAACTCCAAACCTCAGTCCAGGAGGCAGACCCCCTCTCTACATCTAAGGTTAGGTTAAAGACCTTCCTTTCTGATAAAGCCTTTAACTCTGTAGTCTCTTAGACCACCTCCTAGTGATGCTGCTATAGTTCTAGGCTGCTGGGGGAGTCTCTTAGACCACCTCCTAGTGATGCTGCTATAGTCCTAGGCTGCTGGGGGAGTCTCTTAGACCACCTCCTAGTTATGCTGCTATAGTCCTAGGCTGCTGGGGGGAGCCTCTTAGACCACCTCCTAGTTATGCTGCTATAGTCCTAGGCTGCTGGGGTGAGTCCTTTTGTCCACTGAGCATCTTCATCCTGTCTGTCTGATCTCAGTCTCAGATTGTCCTGAATCATTTCATAGAATCAACATTGTCTATCTTCTGTAGTCTCCCTTTCTTCTCCTTTTTCAGCTGATGTCGTGGTGATGTTGCCTTCCATCTTCTGACCATCCTGGTGTTCACCTGCACCTGTCGACTGGATGCCACAACAGGATGAACGCTGGCGTGACCGACCTGCAGTCCGGCCCTCCAACCACCACTTGTTTATAGATTTATACCAGATATTTATATATTTTTCTCAGAAGTGAAAAGAGACAACTTAGTTTTAAATAGACGCCATATAAATAAAACTGAATTGAAAAAAACTGAATTGCTTTACCCACAGACAACGGCGACCAAGTGATGCCAGGTCCCAGCAGAGCTCCGCTGAGCCTCGTCACATTTTTGTCAATTTTGTTTAAATAAAACTTCCCAACCTTTATAGAATCACGTTTTGATTGTAAAAACCAAACCAGAATGTTTTTCTTTCTTTTGCAAAAGTGAGATTTTTTTTCCAACCAAATGTAGCAACTTTTGTAATAAAATATTGACATGAAATTGCATCGTTATGTAGAAAGATTGTGAATTTCAGTGTATGCTATAAAGCACCGTATAGTTTTATTTACGCCCTTCAAGCTCTCAAGGGCCACATAAAATGACGTGGTCGGTCAGATCCGGCCCGCTGGTCTCGAGTTTGACATATTTGGTCCAATGGAGACGATGGAGACATGCACCATGTTGCTGAGTGAATCCTGCGTTAGCGATAAAGGGAATTATGTGGCGAGAATGGCATGACGTCCATCCTGAAGCACGGGGAATGAGGGAATGAGTGATTTCTTCAGTCCTGCTTGCACTCAAACACAAACTGCTCATTGAAATAACAATTAGCTCCTCACTGATTTTCATCTTTGAATAACAGCCATTAAAAGTGCCCACCAGATGCATTTCCTACATTTTGCCTTCACAATTTATAGTGTAACGTTTAGTCTTTAGTCTTCTAATTACAAAATCTGCTTTAAAAAAAAGTCCAGTTTGCATGCGAAAAAGAATTAGCATCATTAACGCAGTTATGCAGACTTGGAGTTCACTCAGAGGTTTAGGGAGTGAATGATTATGCACTTCAAATCAGTAATTATAATAATCAATCGATAAGAAATTTCTGAAAATGACGGCATTCTGGTCAGGGACAATCACGGCTGAGCGTCTTAAATGTGAAGAATACGTGATTTAAAGCAGCCGTATGCTCCTGTGACTGCAGATGGGAATGTTTCTACGGAGGATGAGGTAGCCTCCCTGGAGATGGAGACCAGAGGAAATGCAACCCCAGATGCATCAGAAGGTTGGTACAGATCCTTCAGACCTGGTGACAACAAATCCTTTCACATCTTCACAGTCAACGTTGCTGTGATGATGAAACTAATAAAAAGGTACAGCGACTGATGAGCATCAGTGTTAACAGGCTGATTAGCCATGTGCTAATGACCCCAAACCCCCCATCACTCCACCAGGTCTTCAAGGGCAGCTTCAGTATGAAGAGAAAAAAAAATGGAGAGCGGCACAGACGGGAACCGCGACACCGAAGCACATCCACTGGGATGTACAGAGCGATCAAAGAGAATTCAGAGCATAGAAAGTTTTAATTAGGTCTGTCTAAAGCCTCGCTGCCTTCCTCTTTATGAGCTCTCTGACAATGAGAAGACGACGCTCGTGCTGCCTGTGTGTTTCTGCTTCCAAACGCTCGGCTCTGCCCGACAGCCACTTTGGTACAGTCTTGTCTCGTTCAGCAGGAACAAATCAGCGCTTCTGTATTCCAACGAGCTGCTGTGGGTTCAAGTGTCAGCCATAAAACGTCACTTTTACTTGGCTTGATTCAATGTTTGTTCATCTGCTTGTGGATAACGACAAAAAAAACCCAAACATCTTTACTTCTCTCTGCATCTCAGCGTGGAATTGCTGCTTTTGTTTTTAACGAGCTAATATGAGGACGCACACATGAGCAGGTCAGGAACGAGTGTTGTTTCCTGTCACTTAATCATCACTTTGATGATAAAAACACAATCAGTACAAGCAACACAGGTTGATAAGCCCAGGAGCGTTACCATCCACCACTTGTCCAGGTGGGCCCCATCTGGATTAAAACTGGCCTCAGAGTGGGTTTAGGCTTGAAATGAGCTGATAGTGTGGCCCCATATGGTTTCAGTATTATGGGCCCCAATGGGAAGCCTACGTGGGCCAAATATGTGGGATACTCGTGGACTAACTGGGCTAAGAAAGGGCCACGTGGGTTTGTCCCACGTAGTTTAAGTAACATATGAATAACAGAGTCGGAGGACAGGTAGGACATCATGGAACCTGCAGACAAACCTACGTAGGACCCGTTTCACAGCCCATTTATAGCTCACATAGGCCCACTGGCTGAGGTGCACCTTGTTAGTACTGATAGTAGTAATTCTTTATCACATCGATGCAACAAGACACTGAGAAGCCACCTTCACATGACAGAATCACACGTCACTGCTCATTTATACGACGCTCAGCTGCATCCCAAAACACACTGGCGACCGTGGAGATTTAGTCACTTCAGGAAACTGTTTGAGAGCTTTGTGACGTGGTGCAGTATCCTGCCATCAGAAGATGGGTGCAGAGTGGTCATGAAGGGATAGACGTGGTCACAAACAATCAGCTGTCTAAGTCAGAAAACATGCGTCCACAGCGTTATACCTCCACCACCATGCTGCACTGTTGGTGCAAGTTAATCTGGATCTGTGCTTTCGTGTTAGACGCCACCTTCTGACCATCTGAACGATGCAGCAAAAACCCAGCTGCTGTGGTTGGAGGTTATCTGAGTTTCCACCCAGAGAACTACTTTCATCTTCACACCAGTTTCTGTAGACCACAGAGATGTCTGTCTGTGACTGAAACACCAACAACCGTTATATGTTGAAAGTCATTTAAATCCCCGTTCTTTCCCAGTTGGATGCCCAGTTTGTAACAGGTCATCTTGACCACGCCCTGCATGCATTGAGCTGCTGCCATGTGATTGGCCGATTAGATAATGACATCAACAAGCTGCTGGACTGGTGTATCTAATAAAGGTGAGACATTCCGATGTGTAAAGACGAGTGGGGGGGTCATAGTTGTTTGTTTGTTTTTACCTTTGTTGAGCCTTTGGAATGTGATTAAAGGAACAAATACCTGCAAACAGATGCTACTTCTGTGTCCTCTACCCTGTAGCTACAATTGTTTATAAAATGGCCTGAAAAAGCTGAACCCGTCCTTCCACGCATCTTCATATTTCTGCACATGCAGAAAAAACGTGGCCTCATCCTGTTAAGCAAACGCTTCACTGTCCTCCACAAACTGCTGGGTGTAGCGTCTGCTTCTAATTTTAGAAGCGAGCTCTCGTCTGACAGTCTGAACGAGACCAGCTGAGGTCGAAACGCTGCTGAACAGATAACAAACTGAGCATCGACGTGATGAGCCGGAAATTGTGTTGTGACTTTTTTTTCAGTTTGTGAATAACCAGACAATCTCCCGCGTTATCTGGCCCATCTCAGGCACTGATCTGGCCTGACTTCCCTCTTTTTTTCACGCCCATCAGCTGGAGATTTTCACACTGCCGTCTGCTGTGATCAATGAGGAGATTCAATCCCATCTACTGTAAGCAGCCGTGTGCCTTCCTCCTCCTCCTCCTCCTCCTCCTCCTCGTCTTCCCCACACCTGGTCAAGCCTCATCAAATCTGCCAAATACGCTGCAAAGAAATCTGGGAGCTCAGCGCTCATTTGCTCTCCACCACCCTCTCCCTCTCCTTCTCTCGTTTCCTCCTGTCTGCCTCAGGTGCTGCTTTTCTCTCCATCCGTCTGTTTTTCCTCTGCCTTCCATTTCATTCCTCCATCATTATCTCTCTGCACCTTGTTCTCTCTGATGCCGACTCTTCCTCCCTCCTCCTCTTTATCCATCTCCATCTCCTCTGGCTCCCTGCATGTTTCATTTCACCGCCGCCTCTTTCGTCTCCCCGCTGTCCTGTTGCTGCTTCAGTTGGTGGCATGTTAAAGAGCCGCCGCACAGAGCCGGATGAAATCTAACATGACAGATGTCACGACTGTCGCACAGAGGCAAATGTACTTTTTGGAGCACACATCCAGAAATAAAATGCCTCTTATTTTCCTTTAACACAGGTCTGAAGGTTGTTTTCTATAAATAACCGGCGTGTACGCATGATATGCTGGCAAATCGTGTGTCAATGGGATTATTTTCTTTACAATTTTACACTTTAAAAGCAGGACTGGGGAAGAGATTAAGGGATTTATTACCCTTAAATCTTTGATTTTTAAGAGGGAACGCATTTAAATTAGTTAAATGTGTTGAGTTAAAAGATGTTCAGCTGGGTTAGAAAGAAAATGTAACTTGAACTCAACCCAAGACCAAAATAACATCTGCATAACTTTACTTGAATGACATTAATAAAAAAACATATGTGGCACAGTCAAGGTACAGTATATCCTGCCTTAAAGCAACGCCACATACGATTCTGCTGTTTAGCGCCTCTCACTGGTTGAGAAGCGCAACTGTTGACGTAACACATGTGCACCAGTTAACCAGAGAAGAACCAGCTGCCAAGACACCCGAAGTCATAACGTATGTTAGCTAGCCTCAACTCATTGCTAGCGTATATCTAACTCCATCTAGTAAACATTATGACAAGTCATAAAACTAGTTGTACGCTTTGATTGGCAGCTGGGAGGCGTGTCTTCCTGAGCACGGGTCAGAGCTGCCAACTTACATGGTCCTAACGCGTTCGGGCTTTGGCAGAAGTGCTATTTGTATTGTTACAAGTTGAACCACCACTGAAATAATTTTATAAACTTTTTATTTATGTATTTATTTCTTTATCGTAGGTGGTTTCAAGTTAAGTTGTGTTGCTTTGACAAAATAAGTATTAACGAGGCTCTGTGAGCTGCTGCCTCAGGTGCAGGACTTCCCTGGGCCTTGTTCACTAGTGACATCATTACGTCAGCATCTGCAAAGACGTTAGTTAACATAATCAACTGCTTCGTAAGTAGAACTTTCAGCAACGTCCTTCTCACTGGCTAGTTTTCTTTCTTTTAACAGCCAAAGATAACAGATCAGCAGTACGGCAGATGTCGCTGGCCTACGGAAGTAAGTAATCCCGAGTTCACACTGTGTGATTTCAGCCAGCAATCGTGCAGATAAATGTTCCATCGTGGCTCGAAAATGGTGGCGGTGGCAGATCTCACAATGAGACAGGAGCAAAGAGGAAAGACAGAACCGTCTGGAGACCAAAGACGGCTGAGACAGATATCAGCAGCGTCAGAAATTTACAGGAATCGTTTCAGAGCGTGAGGGCCTGCCGCTGCCTCTGCCATCTGTCAGCTAACCAACCAATAGGAACGCACCACAAAATAATAAACATCAGCTCATCTACACACGAACTCCACTACAGCAACGCTAACTTTACAGTCATAAGTGCATTAGCACGTTAGCAGCAACCTGCTAATAATGTGATGACGCTGCGTTTAAATCCTGAAATACAGTCGACACTTATTTCTGTTGTGGCCACGTTCAATCACACAGAATAACATGCTGTAAATTAATTATACATTCACGTCCTGTAGTGTCATTTGCATTAAGCTCATAAGAATCTAAAAATCAAACAGTGTGAACCCGACATAAAGCATAGCTCATGCCTCTTTGTTGAACCAATGACACACGTCCACCACAGCAGCGAATCTCTGCAGTTGACCTAAACCACAACAAATGTGATTGTTCGTCTTTCTTTTCGCACTACTGCTAATCTGTCATCGTTTTCAAGTCGGGTAGGAAGATAGATTACTGCAATGACAGTGAAAATTTCTGTTGCTCAACATTTATCAGCTCCAACTCAGATAAGATGTGTTTTATTTGATTCTACCGTGGAGAGAAAAAGTATTTAGTCAACCATCAATTGTACCAGTTCTCCCACTTAAAAAGAAGACAGAGGCCTGTAATTTCCATCATAGGTAAACCTCAACTATGAGAGACAAAACGAGGGAAAAAATCCAGATATTCACATTGGATGATTTTTAAAGAATTTATTTGCAAATCATGGTCTAAAATAAGTATTTGTTCACCTCCAAACATCCAGGTTTCTGGTTCTCACAGACCTGGAACTTCTTCTGGAAGAGGCTCCTCTGTCCTCCACTGGTTACCTGTATTAATGGCA
>JBAMYA010044216.1:0-12651 GCA_037176975.1 Arrhamphus sclerolepis
GTTATTTTAAAATAGGTTGTAAGAGCCTAAATAATAAAACAATTTGGTTCATATAGATTTTCATTGTTACTTAATACATTAGATTTAGATTTTTCCTTGTTTCCCTCTTTTTTCAGGGTTGTGGTACAAGAATGACTTTAGAAGATTCAGTACAAGCAATACACAAGGAATATAATATAGCAGCACCTCTCTTTCTAGCTAACTTACTCTAGCTTCTAGCTTCTTACTGGGCCAAAAGTGTTTGAGGCAAATAGTTAATTTTCTACAATGCTTCCTTCCACCTAAGCCAGGCAGGAAACTTTAAAACAAACAATTCAACTTCAAATTCATTTTTTCCTCCATATTCCTGTAATTCCAGGTCAGCTACAGATGGATACAAGCCGCTGTAGACCAGCCCCCACGTACAATTATATTGGCTATCACTTTCTCCCTAGCTGCAACCTGATTGGATGACATACACCTTGAAACATGGCGGGCTACAATATGTCAGCAACAAGCAACTTCCCCCCATTCAAGTTTATGGAGACAGACACAGATGCTGCACCGTGCACGTGTGAATGCCCGTAAGAGCACTTTTTTCTTATTTTTTTGCTCAAATAAATAAGGCCATGGTGATGTCTGGATATTCAGTATTTCATGTAAAAGATGGCTACCAGCACCCCTCTCATTATAACTACATTTATTCTCATTCTTATTGTTTTATGTCCAAATCCACCCTACCAGAGTCCAATCATTACAGCAAAGAGTTTCTCTGACTTTTGCCATTAGACCCCATCTTGACATCGTCATTTTCAGTGGGTGGGTGACCCCAAGGTCAAGGGGAACATCTGTGCTGAAAAATGTGGCTCAGGTGGTAGAACGGGCAAACCATGACCTGCAGAGATTTCAGTTGATCTCCCCTTGAAGACTGACCAAAGACTGACCAAAAGAACTCCAAGTTGCAATTGCCTTTCCTGCTCCTACGTGTAGGCACTTTGGCCCCTGAGGGTATTTTTGGACATTTCAGTCTGTTACATCTGAAAGGCTCAAAGTATTGGAAACACCTGAGAATTCACAAGGACTACAGGCTAGAAATCTGTAGGGATATTGTGAATTTCTAAACAAAACTCCTACTAAAATTGGTGGGAAAGAAAAAAAGACAACAACAAAAGAAAAACAGCTTTATGGGAATGATGATAAAATGATCTTCTGTGTCAAATAAGTGCTAATGTGTTGCAACAGAAAAAATATGTCATTTTAATCGGTGGTTGCAGCTGGCCTCTTCAGTGCCAACAGCTTCTGAAAGTGGCAGCTAAAATGTCATGAAGGTGAAAAGTGTTTCATTGGTGTGGAAAAAAAAATAGTAAACACATTGGAGTTGACATAGATGTTTGAAGGAGAAGGAAGTAAAAGCAGGGGCAATGAAGGAAATATGCATATGCTGTTATACCTTAAATGTTTAATTGTAGTGAATATCATGGACTTGAAATTTTGGAACCTTCTAGACTACATCTTCTCCAGAGGTGAACATGCCTTTTTCAGCAAGACAATGTAAAACCACATTCTCACACCTTACAAGGGCATGGCTGAGGAAGAAGAGGCTGTGGCTACTGGACCAGTCAGCCTGCGGTCCTGACCTGTCAGCAATGGAGAATGAGTGGAGAAATTTAAAATTGTTTGTGTTTGATGAGAAGGAAAAAGAGCAAAATGACACCAGAATGACTTTTAAATGTTGTGAATAGGAATGGCGCCAATACAAAGAGATAAAAGCTTTATAATCTCAGATGTGTTGGAGGCCTAAAATGCAAAATGAATGCATATTAACTAACAAAAGGAAGTTGATGAGGAAGCGTGAAATGTCCTGTGTTTGTTCTGAGCAGAGATATAAAAGTCAAAGTGAATATAAAATATAAGAACATTATTCTGATTTTTGGTTTTTTTTGTTTCTTGTTTGTGTTTGCATTTTACATATTGCCTCAGCTGTTCTGATTTTGGGTTCAAGGTCTTCACCTGATCCCCAAAAGAAGAGAAATAACATCGAAATATTTCTCTCCAGTTGCACGTTCATGCATCCATCAATCCATCCGGGACTCCAACTGCAGTCCTGACAGCAGGCATAAGAGGGCAATCTACCCACAAGCAGGGGCGCTGGCAGTGTTGTGTAGTCTCGAGGGTGGGCAGGTGGGTGTTCGTCTTGATTGACAGCCACGGCGTTGAGCACCAGACGCCCTGCTGAATAGAAGCTTACATGACGGGGGGGAAGACTTGAGCACACATGCAGGAGGAAGTTTTTTTTTTCTTTTTTTTTTCTGTTGCGTCTGTTTGACAAGCTGCTGAGACTCCAAACAGCATTAGAGGCTTCTGGGTTTGATGGCGTCTCACCACTTCTTTTTTTTTCTTCTTCTTCTTCTCTTTAAGTTTTTTCTTTTTTTTTGCTCAGTTTTTTTTCATCTTGCTTGAAGCTTACAAAATCTGTTAAGGATGAACTGTGTGAAGGTTTGATGATGTGAGTGACAAAAAGTGATGCTTAACGTGATTTAACTTCTTTTTCCTACTTTAAAATCAGCTTAAAAATTAAACCCAATTGAATTATCTTTTCACACGTTTCCATAGAGGCTGCACAGAAACATGTGATTGCAGATGTTTTGCAGCTCGCTGCCTTTGTTGGAACATGACTTTGGGGAAAAGAAAACAAGCCCAGGAGGAGCACAAAACAGAAACAACAGAGGTCGCCATGTTTAGTTCTTTATCAGCAGAGTAAAACCTGTTTTCTTTCTTTTTTTTCTCCCTGGAATTACATTTTTTCCATTGTTTTACACTGTGTCTGGCAATATCCCAGCTTGTAAAGCATTTAGAGTTGTTTGGGGACTGAAAGACCTTTAATTCTGTTTGTTCTGTGATACTTCCACTGATTGTTTGAGGATGCTCAGGTCAGGGGACTTAAAGCAGCACATAAAAACATTTTTCTTGCACCTGTAGAGGTGGTGTAAGTGTATTTAGTTTCATAATCGTGGTAGAGAGACTTGCCTGGCACAGAAACTGTTAAAACAGTGCAAAGAGCTCCCTCCCTGGAAGAACTTACGAAGTCAGGGGCCCCATAACAATCTCTGAAGATAGAAATATTGCATCAGGCAGACACTACAGGTGACGTTTTAGAGCAGTTTTAGTGAATTATCAGTTGAGTGGACGTGTTTTTTTTATTTTATTTTTTTAATGCAATGATAATAAAGATTCTGATTCTGATTTTAATCCTTTCAAAGATGGGAATCTTTAATCAAAATAAACAAATAAAGATTATGAGGATGTCCAAAAGAGCATAAACGCTGATTCATACTTCTGTGTCGTAGGTGTGACTTTTGCAACGTTACGGTCGCAAACGGCTTGTGTTTAAAGCTCATCAGCTCCAACTCACGTGAAACGTTTTTTATTTATGCCGTTGCCAAGTTGGAGCTACATACAGGAAGTTAGCAAAAAAACAAAAGAAAAGTCCAAAACTTTGCATTTCAAGCTGTAGCCCTGCAGAAAAAGAACCCACACTGGCATCTAGTGGTCGGTGTTGGAATCGCAGAGTGATGCAGACAACGCAGAAGTATAAACACCAGAGACAGTGTGGGGTGTGTACTTAAATCAGCCCTAAGACTAAATTTGGTTTGTCATTAGCTCCCAAATCAAAAGTCTGCATCTCTGATGCCATGAGGATGGATGCAGTCCAGACCTTTCACTAACCTGAAATTTGGTGCTTTTTAAAATTGCAGTAAGGAAGAACCTGGAAGGTTAGCATTGCTCCAAAACTCCAACGCGTCTCGATTTTGATGTCGATGTTGAGGTAGATGTACAGGGTTGATTTTGTGCCACTAGGAAGTGAATTTGAATTCTTAATATCTGACTGGGAGTCATTCTATTTGAACCTGAATTGATCGGTTTGAATAATTGCTTTTAAAATCTTAATCTGAATGGACTCATTTGAAATTGAATCTGCTGGTTTGAATATGTATGACGATAAAATCAAAACTGTATTTCATTTTACTGAAAAATTCAGCTCCTTAATTCATTCTCAATTTTCAGTTTCACTTCTCTTCATTCAGATTCAGTTTTTCAATTCAATTGTGGCACAAAATTGATCCCATATTGATGGACTGTTTTGCTGGGAAAACCAAGAGCTCAGTTTTAGTGATTATATACATCACATGCATACGGTGTCTATATGCCTTGAAAATCAACATCATTCTTAGAACGAGGTCAGGAAATCCACATTTCATGCAAACTAGTCCAGGAAGCAATCCTGGTAGCTTTTATTTTCTTTTTTTTTAGGGATGGGGTTGTATTCACAGAGGAGTAGCATCTCCTGGCTGCATCGCCTCACATATTCTACCTGTTGCTGCTCTCTCTGCATTAAATACACTCCTTCTTGTCTACCACATGATTACATGAGTGTACCAAATGGCCTTCAGTGATTTAATATAAATCCACGTCTACTTGTGGAAACAGCAGGGAGCAGGAACCTCTCAGCAGCACATTAAGGTCCAACATCATGTTGAGGCAGGGGAGGTCACAATGATTCCATCACTGTATTTGTTTCCAAAGAAAGTTGGGGAAGAACAACTTCAAATTTCATATCTATGTTTTATTTATTCCAGTGAAAAAAGACATCTCAGAAATGCTGCTCCTCTCAATTATTTAGGAGTTCTAGAGGTAAGGATCCGAGCGGTCAAACAAAACAATGTAAGTGTTTGTTGCCACCAGAATTCAGTGAATTCAACAGGTCAGAAACCTTAAGTATTACAACTTGTACACCCCCCCATTTTTTTTCTTTCTTTTCAGTCCTTTTGGATATCAAACGCACACATCGACTCTTAAGTGACACTCTTATTCCCAAAGATCATCCTCGGGTCAACGAGTTTCCTCTCAGAGGTGACCAGGATTACATGATCAATTAAAAAAAAATTCAAGAGCTTATGCACGAAAACAAAGTCCTTATCTCTGGGTCAACAGACTCTTGGAAGTTCTCTTCTACTTCGTTCTTTTTTATGAGGTAATACTCTGCAGACTTTTAAATCCATGCACACTCATGCCACAATGCTGCACACAGATTCAGTGGAGGCAGGTATGTTTTTGATTTCCTTCAATTTCTTTTTCAGCTGTCGGATTTAAAAGACAAAAGACAGGAAGAGCCCATGAGCCAAACCAGCGCTGGCTGACTTATTTCTGTTATCACTGAGATGTAAAAACTCAACTCAACTTCTATCAATAAAAAAAAAAAAAAAGGTTGCCTGCATGCACAGTTAAGTCGAGCTGTACTCTATACTTCAAAATGACCTTTTCATTGAACAAGAATGGGATGGAAATCAATCACTGACCAAAGCATGTCAGAGTCTGGTGGACATGACGGATGGTGATAAGCCCCTTTCAGATTGTTAGTATATTTTTTAAGGGGTTCTGCTACTGATATATAATTAGGATTCTATGCCTAAACGCATCTTTTGATCACAGGAGTAAATGCATGTACGCTAGTATAACAGTCGTAGTGTCAAAGGTTTTGGCTGTTTATTCTATTTTCTATACAATTTAAATCTACAGAAACTATCAGCTTTGGGATTTTCTAGACCCAGAAGAAGTGAGATGGGCTACATCAGTCATTTCTACAGATGGAAAAAAAAATGCATTTGAAACTGACTGTAATGTTAGAGTTATTTTTATTCTTTACGTGTGGAAACAGGTCTAAGTGAAGAATCTTCCAACATTTAGAATCTGGTTTCCGGCAACAATTATCACGGAGTAAAAAAGCTACATTTTCACTAACAGCTAACATGAAAGGAAAAAAATGATCACATATTAGGTTTTAGGTTGGCTAAGGGTTGAAATGCATGCACTTGTTTTGCAGGGAAAATGTGGGATTAAAAGGGTTAACACTTATCTAATAACAGAGGAGTAGGACCTGCTATTCAAGGTGAAATCATCATAAATGTCCACGATCATTTCCGTCAGCCTGAAACGACGGCGTCTCAGAACCCTCTCAGGCAGAAGGATTTCCTCTCTTCAGCGGCACAGAGAATCCAACTGTTCACTTGCTGCCAAATTTATTGCTCAGTGGTGGCACATAATTCATGATTAAACCTTAAAAGCTGATTTAAGCATATTTAAAGATAACTGGCCACCTCAAAGAATTGTGATGCATCTCAAATTCTTAGTAGGGATGTGAAATGGTGGGTGATTTTGCCCAAATCTTTTTTGGGACTACGTCAGAAATTTGGGGTTTCTGGAGAAGGAATAACAGAAATTTAAAAAGTTCTGGTTATTCGTTTAAATCTACTGTAGATCATATGCTTAATAGCAAAGGAAATCATTAAAGTGGAAGTGGAAAAGTCTAGCTGCAGAGATGATCACGGTGGGATTACAGATGATTACAGTGAAGCTTCTAAAATATGAGCTGCACTGGGAAAAATACTGGGAAAAAAACAATTATACATATCTGTAACAAAGATGCTCCTATTTCTTCATATACGTTAACATCATTACCATATGTATCTCTTTGTATCATCGTCAGGCTAAGAGATGAGATAAGATAACAATTTAAGAGCTTTTTTGTTTGTGTTTGTTTTGTTTTTTTTACATTGTTTGAGGATGTGACAAGAAAAATTATGGTTACATGTGTTGATGAAAATGAGGTAAATCTGTTTTTCATCTCTGGGTGTTTATGTGATGAGTAAATAAATAACAAATGATGCAGCAGAAAGACAAAGGGTGCACATCCTGTCAAACACTTGGCCCAAGAGCAGAACAAACAGCGTCAATGGGAGACGTAGAAGTGCACTGAATCCAGGCTCTCAAATTAAGCTCCCATTAATTTACCAGCAGAGGAACATTTTAAGCCACAAATCTCTGTCAGAAAAACGACCGTCATGACAAAGTACAGAGAGCACACAGATGCAAAACAGGTTATATCATACTGACGTAATCGCTTCAGTAAGAGAAGTTTTATTTTCAATGATAATGATCAATGCTGCTCACACCAAAGAAAAAATGCATGTGAGAGTCCTTTGATTATTGCACAAAAAGCACCAGAAACCTCTTAAAGCTAAAGAATAAACTTCTATAACAAGAAAAGAAAATTCAGTGTCTATGTTAAACTTACTCCACAATGTAATTCAAAAGCATTTAAATCTTTAAAAAAGAAATGAATACGTTATTTCATACTTAAAAGAATGATTAATTAATTAATTATTCATTTGTAAATCAGTTTAGATCTTGAGCTGTTTACCACTGTAGGCTTTAGAAGGTTTTCTCAAAGTTTTTTCAAAGCATTAATAGATGAGTGGAGAGATTTGAAAAGATTCAGTACTAAACTCAAAGACTCGCTGAAATGTTTTATAAAGACTGAATAAAGAATTCTGGGCAGTGGCCTTCACCCCGTAAATGAACACATCACGTTACAAAGTCTTTGGTCCAGGAGTTGAACAGGAGGTCGTCAGTCAGGCAGTACAACACTAACTCGTTTTAAGGATCACTTCAGTCATTCTAAGACATTTTAGACAGGCAGCCAAAAGGTGAAAAGAAAAAGACAAGAAAAAAAAAAAAAAAACCATTCATCATGCTGCATTGTGAAAGTAAAAAAGATCCTCCAGTCTGATTTGGGCTGAGCTCCAAACGCTAAACCATCAACCACTCATCACCGGCTTATCCCAGCAGTCCAGTCGAAGGCAAGAATAAATGCGGCCAAATACGTCAAGGTCCTTGTAGAAAATCTCTGGAGCATAATAGATTAAAAGTGTTTTTTCTTCATAGCAGTGACCCAAAGTAAACTGCAAAGAAGCCCATGAAGGGCTACGAGAACAAGCCACTGAATCATCTTGAGTAGTTTATCCTCCAGAATATCACTTTCTATCCGTTCTGGCAGAGCCTGAAAGGTCCTGCAGAAGCGATGGGATATGCTTCCCAAATGCATTACTCAAACCAAAACACATGCACTCATGTGCTACAATTAGTGCCCCCCCCCCTCTCTTTTGTTATAAATGTTTGGACTTTTTCTGTGTGGAAAACCGTATCACAGACATGTCATCAAAAGATAATGGTGGCTTCTGGACGTCCTGCAACACAAATGACTTTAGAATTCTCAGGTGCACAGAGGTATCCATGGTCACATCAACGACTCTAAGGTTCCCAGGTCATGTGGGTGCAAAGCAGCCTCAGACTGCCACTTCTCCACCTCTGTGATTGATCAATTGTAAGGTGTTTCTCCTGAAATGCAGAATGCAAGTCACTGAGCGTTCAGGCCAAGCAGCTCCATTTTGGTCTTGTCCGTCCGGTTTAGACGTGGCTCTTTGCTTTTTCTTGCAAGGTCTGACTCTGGCACAAATGTGTTTGGACATCCATCTTTGGGAAGATCGGCAACTGCTTTGAATGGTTTAATTGTGACTCATCTTTCTCACTATAGAAACATTTTTTTTAAATCACAAACTATATCATAAAAAAAAAACTTAAGTATAAAAATCGAAAATTTTCTTGTAAAATCACAAATTTAAAAACAAACAGATTTTGTGGCAAAATTACAAAATTATGAATGATCAAGACTTTTTTTTTTGTCCAAGAACAAATACATTTTATTGTACAATCACAAATGGCACAAAATTGTGACTTTTTGACTTCAAATTACTTGCAGCATTTTGATGTAAAATTACAACAATTTTGCATAATTTCAGCTAATAGTCCAGTTCAGTTCTAATATCATGGGTTTCCAACAAAGATTAGAGGGGTCTTGTTGTAAAATATGTTGCAAAATATGTTGCAAACGTTTGCTAAATCATAACTCGACATAAACCATCTGCTCTTCACCTCAGTTATTCAACATTTTCATTCAGTATTGAATGAAACAGGCAGTCACACTGAAATCTCCTCAGGTTTTAAAAATGAATAAAATGCTGGATCTTCTCACATGCTGTGTGTGTTTGGATTTTGTCAAAAAATGCATGGTAAGATTTTACTGTGTGAGCTTTTTTTAAATTACATTCAAGTGTTTGAACTGGTGAATTGTTTGCACCTTAGCAAAACCGGGGATTTCCATAATCAGGAAAATCCTAGATCTGCCACTGCCTGCTATCAATGTTCATTAATTAAAACATTAAAACAAAATCCAAATGTTTTGCTTCATTTAATTTTTATTGATTTATTTATTAACTTTTAAACTCCTCCACTTGAGGCAGAACCTCACTCCCAACCTGGAGAAGGCATCTACTCTTTTCTGACCAAGAACCATGGTCTCAGATTTGATTGGTCTGACTCCTATCCCTGCCGCTTCACACGTCGGCTACAAACCAGTCCAATAACAGCTGAAAGTCCCCATCTGATGAAGCCAGCAGGTAAACAACATCTGAAAAAAAGCAGAGATGAAATCCTGACACCACCGTACTGGAATCCCTCATCTTCCTTGGCTGCACCCAGAAATTCAGTCCATAAAAGTTATGAATAGAATTTGTGACAAAGGACAACCCTGACAGAGTCCAAGCATCACTGGTAAAGAGTCTTATAATCAGCAATGTGGACCAAACTCTTGCTCCATTTGTACAGGGACCAGGTGGTCCGTAACAATGGACTCCCATGGACTCCCCTTACTGAAGGAGCAACCCCCACAGGTCACCTCCAGGGATATGGTCAAATACCTTCTCCAGGTCCACAAAACACATGCGGAAAGGTTGGGAAAAATTCCCATGCTCCCTCCAGGACCCTAGTGAGGGTATAGAGCTGGTCCAGTGTTCTACAGCCAAGACAGAACCCGTATTGCTCCTTCTGGATCTGAGATTTGACAACTGATAAGACTTCCTTGACCAGCATCCCTGCATAGACCTCTCCAGGGTGGCTGAGGAGTGTAATTCCCCTGTAAATGGAACACACACTGCAGCCCCCCTTCTTAAAAGCGGGGACCACCCAACCAGTGACCTCAGCTCCAAGAATGGGTGAGTCCACCTCAGGGTTCCCAGACTTTGCTTCCTCTATGGAAGCCATGTTGGTGGAACTGAAGATCCTTGAAGTATTCCTTCCACCACCCAACAACATCACCATTCAAGGTTGCCCCCACCCTACCAGTAATCAGCGTTGGTGGAGCACTGCTTTCCCGCCGTCTGACGGTTTGCCAGAATCTTCTTGGAGCTGCCCAGAAGTCACTTTCCATGACCTCAACGAGCTCCTCCCACACCCGAGTGTCAGAAACCACCGAGCAGCCCGCCTGACCTGTCATACTTGTCAGCTATGTCCAGAGTCCCTCAACACAATCAAGCTTGATAGGACTCCTTCTTCAGCCTGACGGCATCTCTTACCTGAGGTGTCCATCACTGCGTTCGATGATTGCCGCCACGGCAGTCACCAACAACCTTGCGGCTACAGCTCCGGACAGCCGCCTCAGAGAGGGAGGTGCTGAACACGGCCCATTCTGACTCAATGACCCAGCCTCCCACTCGAAGCTCTGTCGGAGGTGTGATATAAAGATTTTTCCTTTGACGTTCCCAGCAAAGCCTCGCTACACATTTGCTTCTACGAGGTCTGACAGTCTTTCACAGTGCTACTAAAAAGAAAAATAAGAGCCAGGCATTATTACTGAAGAGAGAGATTACAGAAGAATCTCTGATATGCTTATTTCTTACTTTTCTGGTTCTTCATGTATGCTTGTCAGGCCTGTTTTCATCTCTCCTGTAGTCTTTGATTGATTGAACCAGTTTGCGTTGTTGTGTGATCAGCCAGCTCTAATTAGGATCCACATTTTGTTGAAAACAAAAGGGATTAACTCCAGCAGACAAATACACCTGCAAAACAATTAATGCACTAATAAGATTATGAGTGCTGCTGCCGTCAGTCATCCTACTCATTTCTGTCAACTGCAACTTTTCAGGCTTTCTCTTCTTCAATAATTTATAAGAAGCTTCATTCCATTCTGTTTATTTTCTGCCTCGCTTTGCTGTTCTTTCTCTGATTAAGTGCTTCATGTACTTAAGTTCTTGAAGATGAAAAGCAGACTGATTACGTTTGTCAGGTTTTTCTCACCTTTGCATTTGTCTGGCAGCGACATTCCTTTACTTCCCTCTCTATTTAGAAAACAAGAAGAATTATCGTTAAGATTCCATGCCCACTACTTCTAAAAATTGCCTGCTTTGTCCGAAACACAAGTACCAATCTAGTCCTATGGAAGCTTTATTCTGTATTTAAAATATCTAAATGTTTAAAATAGGACAGTGAAATTTCTTTAACGACATCATCTGAGCCCCACAATCTCACCGCTGTGACACTCGCTGAGTAACACTCATGAATAACTGTTAAAGGAAAGTAAAGGGTATTTTCAGCTAAAAGTCTAATTTTACATACATGACCTTTAATGGCTCAATTTTCTCCTTCATTTACAGCACTAGACTTGCTGGTCCTGACTGGTCCCACCAGTCTAAAGGTGTGTCTCAAAGCTACGCGTGTAGGCTATGCCATCATCATCATCATACTTCTGTGTTGCATTGCTGTCTGAGTCAATCTGTAACTCTGCAGACTGAGAATGAGACTTAATCATATGTTTATTCCGTAAAAGCACATGTGAATTCCTGCCACGGACACCAAAAGGGTTTTGGAAAGGATAATATATAGCCTCTCTGCTCTTTGCCTTGTCCTGGACTGTATTTTATTTTATATTTTGGATGAGGTAATGATGTATCATGCTGGAACGATACAAGACCTCGGAGAGAATTTTGTGTGTTGGTGTTGCATCTCGAAGTGTTCAGTTTCATAACTGAGAGAAGACTGAGAATAAAAGTTTTTTGGTCTTTTTTTTTTTTTTTTTGGTTTGTTTAAAAAAAAAACTAGAACAAAAAACAGACTTTAAAAAATAAAGACTTGGGACTGACCAGATCTCAGTGAGTTTTAATATCCAGTACATCCATAGAGGGCTGGTGTGAACAGTTGTTTTGACAGAACTGGCATTTTGAAAAGCCGTTGTTCACCATCTAGAAGCAGGATTTAAGTGAACATTACAAAATTATGTGGAAATAACAAGATCATGTATGAAATAATAATATTTTATTCCCATCACATCTTTAGGCCATGAACTCCCCTCCTTTTGCGTCTAACGTTGGAAGTTTACTTGACATCATTATCTGACTTAACTGATTGAGATTTATGACAAGGAAGAGATCTGTACAAACACTCCGATTCATTTTGTTTTGGTCTTTAATGACAGTTTACACTCCTTACCATCTAATAATAGAACAACAGACCGAGGGTTTTAACTGGAAATATCAGGATCATCTAGTGATCAATAGCATGGCACTTGTTTTCTCTTATTTACTGGTAGCAGGAGCAACGGGTAAACTTTTTGTCTTAAATTGTCTTAGACTCTGACATGCCCATTCATGGGGTAGTTGATAGCAAGGGAGGGAAAATCATGCCATTGGCATCTCGTGACGGTTTGATGGCAGTCACGAGCTCCTGTCACAGCGAGACCCACTCAAGTGAGCCACAGTTTACAGAAGAAAGCCATCGGATTAAGAGAACATTGTGTGAAGAAAAGTAGTCCATCCTAGAAAGTCTGTTCCCTGCAGAAATGTGGAGTCTTAAACAGAAATGTAGAAAGCTGGAAAGAAAGTGGCCTCTACAAACTTAAAGGAATCCCTTCTTGCCTGGAAAGATAGTTTGATAATGTATAAAAGA
>JBAMYA010044217.1:0-12650 GCA_037176975.1 Arrhamphus sclerolepis
AAATAAATTATTCTCCTCCAGGTACAAGCTGAGCTGTTCAGCGACTACTTTTTCTAGTATTTTAGACATAAAAGAGAGTTTTGAAATAGGTCTAAAGTTTTTTGGGTCAGAATGATCAAGGGAGGGCTTTTTTAAGACGGGGTTCACAGTTGGTTGTTTAAAAGAGCTGGGGACAGAGCCAGACTGGAAAGAAAGATTAATTATCTTGACCAGGCAAGGACCAATATGATCAAACACTTTTATGAACAATGATGTGGGAACTACATCTAAGATTTCTCAATAGATTTCTTTCTTCCTAGTTGTCACATGCAGCAGGACTCATCAAAATTAAATTATGAATGAGTGGTGGAAAGGACTATTTGCATCAGCTTATCAGAACCATTTACTATGAATGCATGCTGGAATCAGCGCTAAAGGCAGCCCAGCAAACCACTAGTGTGTGTGTGAACAGCATGTAATAAAAATAAACAACAATCTATAGCATCTGGGAGAAAAGCATCCACAAACCGTATATGCTGTGTTAATACGGTCATAGGACGACAGCATAAATAAATCAGTACATTGTTCCCAGTGCTCCAGGTAGGACAGATTTTCAACTGCTGACATTTAAGCATGAGTCATTTGTGGCCTTTCTGTAACTCATTGGCTTATGGTTTGATTTGCCCTGAGGTAGCCAGAATTGTTAACATATTCTTAGTACTCACTGATGCACATCCTGCGGTCAGAGCTGAAGCTCGAGATGGACGCAGTACAACACACTTCATATAAAGAAGTCTGTACGCTTTAGATGTAAGATTTAATCATTTCAAATGTTTCTGAGATCGCATGGGTCTAAAACGTTTTGCCTGACAAACTCACCAAAAGGCAGCTCAAAGCGAGTGTCCAGCAGCACCCGATGAGGCGTGGGGTTCTTGGTGCCATATATCTCGTCAGCTTTCATCAGGACCTCTGAATCCAGGAAAATCCATTCACCTGAGCCCTCCTGTAATTAGATATATTCATTTTTACCTACACAGATAGTTACTGTGGGGTGGCTTCTACTACAACTTTCTTGCCATTACATTTCTTTTCAGTAGTAGCTAGTTTCATTTGTGTAATTGCAAACTTCCTCTGTGTATTTGGACTTTTTCTTTTAAAGACAGCTATGAAGTCACACTATGTCTAAACGTCTTTGGGGGCATGGCTGCACACAGATTTCAGGCTGATCTCTTATTTTTGTGTTAGACTGCATGCTTCCAGGTAAGTGTAGGTTCTAACCTCCTCAGATTGCCGGACACTTTTAAGAGGAATCCAGGCTGTCCCCGCCATGGTGTCCCATATGAGGCCTTTGTTCCACACCTCCACAATGAGGCCGAGGTCCAGCCGGTTGATCTCACTGAGAGACGAGAAAAACAAAGATTTCAAGTTTTAAGCAACTGTCGGTAAAAAGTGTTGCCTGATTAATGAACTGCAAATTAACGTTGTCACTTGCAGCTTTGTTTTCAAGGATAAAGTGAAAAACACTTTCAAAAAGACCACAATTTTCTACATAATTACTGCCAGGCCCTACCATTTCCTGATTAAAAAAGAAAAAAAGAGCTACTTTTGTTGTGTTTCAGCTGTAATAATCCACCCCTGCCTTCTTTCATTCAACAAGCTATTCAAAGGACTCAAAAACAACTTGATGACAGCAATAAAATGGCAAACCCATTTTGAAAGGAGCAGCATGACAAGAGCATTTACATATTATCATCTATGGCATTTTAGAATCATCGAGAGAGCAAACAAAGGAAGATGCGAGAAAAGATAATCAAAGAGAACGGATAATTGAGTAGTGCAGGGGAGGACGCTGAGTATCCTGGGCATCCAGGTGCACAGATAAAAGCTTGTTAAATAATTTGCTCAAACAAAATAGCAGTGAATAAATAAAAATGCAACAAGGTGTTACCGGCAAGCTGTGGATAATCTGAAATGGACACTTCTGCTTTTTATGCCACCATTTAAATTCTGTTTTTCAATTATGCTTTTTTTTTGTTTGCTTGTTTCCATCCTGCGCATCATTTATAGTCTTGCTATTTTCTGATCTTTCATGTATCCTTACGGTAGCTTTACACGCTGGAACCCTTTTCCTTTTCCTTTTTGTCACCCCACGCTGCCAGTAACAGGTGGTACCGAGCATTTGCTGGAAACACTGATGAATTTGTTGAAACAATTCAAGCTGACACATCATTAATGGAAACAGGGAAAGATGAAGGTCTGGAAAAACAAACACGGTTGCAACACCAGAGTTCACAAAAGACAAACAGTGACATGCATGTGACAATATGCTGGCTCGATCATCACCATAGATACCTGTCACTGGGATAAGACAATGAGGAAATGAAAACTATAAATTACAAAGAGGAATTGCACAAAAAATCTTCAACAAGTCTATCTTAGATCAGAGGATATGGTTTGATCTACAGCGGGGGAAAACAACTGCATACTTCCAAAGCTGGAAAAAAAAAGACTGTAAACCTGATATTTACTTTTCAGGTGATCTTCCTAAAAGACATGCAAACTGTAGATATTTGTGAATTTTACTGCTCTTAACCCTTGAAGACCAAATGCAACATTAAGTGTACTAGTTCCCACATTTACAGCTGTGTTAGGTTGCAGTGGTTTTGAGCGTTTGGTCAGCACAGAGTTCCTAACCTGACTCTTGGTGCAATGCGAGTCAAGTCTAACCTAGAGGAAGATGTACAGGTGCTTAATAACTTACAACATGAAGTCTTGTTCCCAGCAGGGCTGGTCCCCGCGCACAGTGATTGTTGTGCTCTTAACATTCTGCACCTTCAGCGTCACATAGGTGTTGAACTTATCTGAAACAAAAGACAGGAGCGATTATTGGTAAAGTTACCACGGGGACAGAAAAATCAGACATTCACAGAGAACACATATAAGCTCGCTCGCTCTTTTATGACACATAGGGCTACTTCTTAAAAGCTAGTATTCAATTTAAGAATTAAGAAATTACCTTAACTTTTTTATTTTTGTGGCTTTCACAGTTTTGGCCCCCACCCCATCCCCCAACCCACCCTGTTACAGACTGAAGAACAGTGATAATTGCTGTTTCTCTCTATGAAATGCCCACAGATTACTTGTTGTGGTTATTTGGTGCTCTCTGAACGAAATGTTATTTATAGAAATAATACACATCAGCCCGTAGGTCTGCTTCAGCTTTGTGGTTGAAAAAGATTACCAGTGAGAGTGAAAGCAGAAGAGTCTTCTCCCCTTTCCCCTTTGACTACATCAAGCCAAACCAGGCCAGGCCAGCACACTGACCCCGTTAATCTCCAGAGAGCCACTCCCACATACGTCACAAACGACAGACTCCAACTGCGTAACAAATCTTTCTTGCCACTGCACATTCCAGAATCTCTTCCAAATATGCTCTACATCTGTCCTTCAAATACACATTATAACAACATAAACATGTCTGGGGATGATGGCCACCCCGGACCTGTTATTGTGAGAGAAAAAGGTCTCTGTCAGTTCCAGTACCATCGAGAAAGAGATTCATGAAATTCTCTTGAGTCAAAGGTGATGGTTTCAGCCAACTAGAGCGTTCCTCTTTCTAACAGCTACAGCAAAATGTGCAATCCACGTGAAGTCTAAATGTAAATGTGAACGATTGTTTTTGGGGCTGCTCCATCTGGCAGTTCAGACATACATTCAAATGCTTATCCATCTATGCTTGTACTTTCACACCCAGAGATCTCCGTCAGCCTCCTCTCAGCCAGCAGTGACGGACGCTGGAGCCACAGCAACTGTTTGCACCAGCTGTCAGCGCTGAATGGCCGGGGGGGTGGGGGGTTGAGAGGACGGGGATTTAGCAGCCCATGTCACAAGCGCCAGCTTTTCATTTCCTGCAGTAGGACGAGGGAAGCTTCAGCACGTGCTCTCTGTTGTATTCAGCTTCACTCGAGTAGGCTCCAGTCGAACACAACCGGCAGTACTTCCTACAACTCGCTGCCCCGACACGTCACATGTGGGTAGATATTAGAAAGAGGCCATAAATGTAACAACATGATACCAACTACAATCAACTCAATGGCGAGAAACAGAATACCTCAAAGTGAGAAGACACTTGTGAATGATTTTGCATTTACACACAGCAAAGTAACCATAAACACTGTTCTCCTTCTGGTCTTTGAGAAACAAAAGCACACAATCAGCTGTCGGGTTCCTTTGTAGACTGATCACCTGACCGCACTAAACAAAGATTTCCCCGGTTACCTCAGCAACATGCTACAACATTTACCCTGCACCAGCCTATCACACAGCAGCCTGATAAGTAAACTCAACTCTTGATGGTAAACAGTTGACACAGGTGGACTAGTACAAGACTCCACCGACAGACAACATGAATAAATACTTGAGGCTCCAAACCAAAGAGATGTAATAAAGGCCTCCATACAGGCATGACACTGAAAGCACCATCTACATGAGCGACAGAACACAAACCTAATTAGTGTCTCAAGAGGACAGTAGCAACAAAACACAGACGTTATTAAAAGGAGCCTGGGGGATGTTCAAGCCTTTCCCTAATTAGATAGTCCATGCCTTGTGCCACACTTGGGCCAGCTCCCATGAATAGCAGATAAGGAAAGAGGATGGATTAGATAAGAGCCACTTAGTGGCTGTAGGCCTTTTACAGCAGGTGCCGTCCCCTGTACAGCTGATACAATCTGTGCTGTTGAGGAGGAAGTAGCCATAACTGCCTGGAAAAGCAGAAAATGTTCGAACACCACTGGATTTATGAGGCCAATGCTAATAACATAGTTTAAGAATAATCAATGTCAGTCAATATTCCTTTGATAAAGAAATGCATACATAAAATAACAACAGCAAGACTAATAACCTAATAGTGTACACCATGCAAGTACACGATGATACAAGATTACTTTTTAAAGAAGTACTAAATAATTAATCACTTGTAAAATATCCTGCAATATCCTCATGTTGAGGAGCAGCTTAAACAAATCTATATTAACATTACATTTAAATAAAAAAAAGAACATAATCACAGCTTCTATTTAAATCTAATTCTTTAAGCTTGTAATAATTACATATATAGATAAATAATTATCAATATATTGCTCTAAGGTCCTGTATAATTAACGTGACAGATGCATAATCAAAGAGCTGTCACTATCTTAATCATTTAGCCTTTCAAATTAAATCTTGCTCTGCATTCATAAAAAATAAAAAAAATGTTTTTTGTTAATACTATTTTAGTGTAGAAAACTGTTAATAGCATAGAACAAAAAAGATGAACTAGTGGTGTTTGATGTTCTGGCTGAATGGTGTCAAATGTAGATATGAAATATAGAAATGGATCCGAAAAGCATCCGTCCTGCGATGCAGCAGGAACTAATGTACAGTGAAGGTGCTGTGTCTGTAGACATGAGACACAAAAGAGACAGGTTTACTGGTCTCCTAAGAACAAAGACTGTCTTGAGGGCATAGAGCAGGGGTGTCAAACTCTATTCCATCCCTGGGCCACATCATCACCATGGTTACCATCAAAGGCCAGTTATTTCACAAAATTTGTAACTTATAAACTTGAGGTTTATGTACTAAAATTAATTTTTTCTTGTATTACTAGAAATTTAAAAAAGAAAACACAGACTTTTTTGTAAATATTTTGCAATATCAAATCTTTTTTGTCAGAAAGTGAACTTTTCTCATAAAATCTCAAATGTCACAAAACTGATGTCCTTTATCATTAAATTGAGACTTTTCCACTAAAGTTACATTTTTTTCTTGTAAAAAAGTCAATTTCGTCATATTTCAAGTCACGACTTTTTATTCTACAATCGAAAATGTCACAAAATTGTGACTTTTTGACATGAAATATTTATTACATATAAATATATATATATTTGTTAGAAAATATAAATATTTTGCAACATTGTGATATACAACAGTTGTGAAATTGAAAATTTTGACTTTTTGTCCTAAAATAAAAATTTTGTTTCATAATAAAAAGTTAATTTCACAAAAATCCCATTTTGACAAAAAGTAGCATGTTTTTCTTGTAAACATTTGTTAACTTGCGACTTTTTGACATAGATCAGCTGTTCTCTTCACCTCGAGTTTCACACGCGTGACTTAAACATTTTGAGCTGCATTTTCATATTTCTTTTGTTGGCTAATTTTCTTTGAAGAGTTCGTTTACAACATATAGTTGCATTGATATATTTCACTTTTTTCACATATGTAACACACTACAAGAAAAGCTCGGTATCCATTAGTGTCATACAGCATGAGGACCAACACAAATGTGTGCATGCACACATGTACAGACACACACACATATGTAAGGGATGAAGGTTAAAGCACGCAGGTCTGTTTATAGGAGGAAGGTTCAGATGAGGTGAATTGTAGGATGATGCTCTGAGGAAGTGGCCGACAATCGTGCCTGTAAAGCGCCCACTCACCCCTGAGCTCTCTGTCAACCTTCATTTATTATTGATTGATGAGTTGTGTTTTTTTTTTTCTTTTTTCCAATAAATTAGTCAGGAAAACACAGGCAGTTGGAAGGCTGACATTTCTGATTCAGAGAACTCATAAATCTTTCATGCAATGAATTACGTACAGCATGTAAGCATACTGGAGAAACTTTCTGTCTTTGCTGGCAGCACTTCACACAACGTTTCTCTTTCTACACAGAGAAAATATAACAAGTGTGTTCTTACAGGTAACGTTCAGGTACAATTAAATGTCTACATTTGCAGAGAGACAGGCAGGCATGCATGCCAACATAATTCCAGTAACACAAAGTCTTTATCAAACTCCAGCTTCCTCAGACAGTCGGTGGAAAGTCCGACAGCTGGCCAGTGGCCCGTCACAGGTCACGGTCACATCCACATGCATTGTTATCTCCAGAAGCGCCAAAATAAGGAGGAGGTAAAATAAGGCCGAAAACACATCTAACTGTGGGTGTGGTGAAAGTGCAAAGCAAACATCCATCATGGACCAACCTTATGTAAACTTTTAGGCCTCAACCAATAAGTCACACTTCGTTCCAAAGCAGTTTGTCCTGACCAGTAAGGATCATCACGAGGAAAGAGACAACTAACTGATTCCTGACAAAACACCCATTCTTTAAAAAACAAACAAACCAAAAAAGAAAAAACAACAATCACATACATTACCATGGATAAACAAAGTTTACAAATAGCTGACAGGACATACCACAGCGACGTTAAAATAAAAACTGCATCTCTCGTTATGGGACGAGGTTGACACAAACGAATGTGGACCCACTCCAGTCGTAACAAGATTATTTACCATTTCACTGCTTTCAGCTTGAAACCCACTAAAGGAAGATGTTAATCAGCTCTGCAACTTTCGGTGGCCTCAGGAATTAGAGGCAACAATTATTAGAAAATCTATTTTAATGCTATGATATATGACTTAAACCCTGTACAATTATGTCATCTTTAAGTAATCAAAGAAATCCAAATTTTTGGAGCAATAAAACGCTGAGCTTCTAATTTGGACAGCAGGCACTTATAAAATGATGGTTTGCCTACTGGAGGCTCATAATTCGTCATTACAGCGTCTCTGCAGTGCAAGTTAAACTGATTAAAGTGGACACAGCAAATACACAGCAGAGCATGTTTGTTCACTTCTAAAAGTTTACAACCAGCTAGATGTCTTTTTGGTTTTATTTTATTATTTATTTATTGTTTTGCGTGTGCTTGAAGTGAGGTTGACACTATAAGTGCTTTGAATAAATATTGCGTAAGCATACCGACCTTGAATCATTTAGGACTCATGTAAAATTTATAAATGTTGAATGAGAAGAAACAAAAACCCAACAACTTTAAAACTTGTTTTCACATTTCACCCGAGGGAAACAACTAGCTTACGTGCATTATCCCTGATGTTTATTCTGGGACAGGCGTCACATGCTGGACGGCCATCGGCAAAGCGGAGCTGAACACTTGCAGACATCGGCTGAAGAATTCCTCTACAATGAATTTATCAACCATCGCGTGCACATCTAAAGCTGATGGGGCACCTGTGGCTTTTACCTGAAATGTTGCAGCCTTCGAGGGTACGCATGAGCATGCACACTAGAGGGATTTAGTTTGGTGGAGCGCGTGGGGATTTAGACTTAAGAGTAATCAATCTAAGCTCACCTGCGGACAGCCTGCCGCAGAGTGACACAGGATTACATAATCCAAAGATCAACCTTGCTTTGGGTGACTTGTGAGAATTTAAGTGATTAACCCAAATGTCAAAATGGCATGTTTCCAACTAGGACCATATAAAGCTAATTAGCAGCTATAAGAAGTTTTCAAGTTGTTAGTTGTGAGCTAACGCAACATATGCCAACACATGCATCAACAATACAAAGTATTACAACAAGGAGAGGAAAATAAAAAAAAAAAAAAGCAATATCACTGACAGGGATACCAAATAATAACAACCCTACAAGGTTTATGAGAATATGATTCTGTCTTTAGTTGAAAAAGCTTGTCTAGATTCAACAACTATAAAAATGTGAAACATCTGGGGAATGACCAGACTGACTAAACATGATTAAAATTCTATAAATAATTTTAATAAATAAAGGTACTCACCTGGTGGCCCCTGGAGCTTGGCTTTTTTAACTAAAAACAAAACAAAACACAAAGGTTAAAACTCTTTTCATTAAAAATGTAAATTTTCCTACAAAAAAAAAAAGCATGAAAACAAAAACAAAGGAAACAAGAGCATGTTTTTTTTATGCCCCTCAAATTCATTAAAATGCAGACAACTGAGCCATGAGGTCGCATGACTCACGACAGTCACGCAAACACATGCGGCCATCTGCAAGCGGCGTGATGAGGTACTTCAGATGATCATTTTCTTTATCATTGTATCAAATCTTTAGGCTGATTTGTGCATGTTTGTGTGGCTGTATGATGGAGAACAAAAATATCATGTAAACGATCCACTTTTCATTTTCTTATGGAGGGAGGGACTCGTTCTCTGCCCTATCAGCTAAAATCTGATCTCCATGAAATCTCATAATACAAAATCTGCTCTTGAACAAATGCAATCCAGGGATAAAATATTTATACTTATGGAAGGTTCAAATTCTGAGAATATTACAGTGGTGTGCAAAAGTCGTACCGTCTGAGTTACATAAATATGAGATGAAATGAACTCCAAGTTTGGAAACCCCAAGATATTTGAGCTTTTATAACCTAAGCCAAGGCATAAAACTGGAATTGTGTTGTTGATGTCATGACTTCTTCACAATGATTGTTATATGAGGTCATGCAAATTTTAAAAGTTTATAAATACCCTGTAGTCAAAAGCCATGCGTCCCTTTAAGCAGCTACTCGCACTCAAAGCAAGACAAGGGTTTTATATATGTTGTAATCTATGACATTTGTTTCATAGAAGGAAAAATATTCTGTATCCTCAGCAAATCCCACATTGAAAGTTTGTAAATCAATATCTCAACAAGTCTACCCTTTCTAAAACAATAAAAGTTGAAACAGAAAATGATGAGCAGGTTGCTGGATTCCTCAGAGGTTTGCAAGTTCGCCACAAAGTCCATCTCTCTGAGCTAACAGCAATCTAAGTTGTGACTGAAAGTAGTGACAGTATTTCAGACTGATGAGCTTCTTGCGGTAGCAGTTACTAGCTTCAGGTGGGAACGCCTACAGCGATGGTTCAAACAAATCAAAATTTAAATAGCACTTTACGTGCAATAAAATGCAGCACAAAGTGTAAAAACAGAGTCGCTGTCACTCATCCACGCGCCTCGACCCCTAATGAGTGATATTAGCATGTTGGCTAATGGAGTTGAGCTTCAACACAGTATGACTTAACACAGAAAATTCAGAGTTTAGTCCACAACAACAACACGTGAAGCGGAACTTCATATCTAGTTTATAGACATGATGGTGCAGAGTCATAACACGCATGAGTTCAGCTAATTCATAGTTAAAAACCAGAAAGACGCTAAGGATTTTCCCTTTTGAGTTAGCTTACATGAAACTGAGTGAGTTAATTCTACATCCATGAAAACAAAAACAAGATTCATTCAATATAATAAAGGAAATCGCTAAAAGAATGGATGAGATATCTTATCTCATTTGTCTATCGAGCCCAGCTTGTGCTTTGATTATCCTTACTGGCATGCGCCCGACACTTAAGGAGCACATTAAGTTACTGACGAGACATGAAAGTGCACCCAAACAGCCTGAAAGAGCCATGTTTCCAGTAGCTTTTAGACCCTGCAGAAACTTTAACTCTGAAACTGCACTGTGGCCACAGGAAGTGCATTTTGTCAAGCCATCATTACTTTATGCATGCGTGTGTGTGAATGTGCGTCTGTGTGTGTGCATACACCAAAGAGTTTTCACATTGTGCAATGATCCTGGTGGGATAAAACAAACAAATAAATAAATAAATAGCACCATAAATAGACCACCCCAATACCAAAAAGGTTAGGACACTGTAAAATGTAAATAAAAACAGAATGCATTAATTCACAAGACTCATAGACCAATATTCCATTCCCAATACAACACAATGAACATGTCAGATGTTGAAACAGAAATTTTGCCATTTCCTGATAAATATTCACTAATTTTGACTTTGATTGCAACAACATCTCAAAAACTTTGGGATAGGGTGATGTTAATCATTGTGTCACATCCTCTCTTCCACAATCAGCTCCAGAACAGATCCAGCCTTCTATAAGAGTTGGATGTTTATTTAAGTCACTGGTTCTGTTCAGACTGATAGAAGATCTGAACATCTGCCTGCAAACACTGAAGGACCTAAAGCTTCCTTGAGAAGGAAACTCTGCTCTGTCCCTTCTTCTAAACAGCATCAGTGTTGCATCTCCAGTCTGGTGTCCAGGTGAACACTGAGGTATTTATACTTCCTCACCACTTCCACTTTTTCTCCCATGATTGAAATACTTTGACATAAACCCAGCTCTCCTAAAATCCACATTCACCTCTTTTGTCTTGTTCAAATTCAAGATGAGATTATTATTCCCACACCATGCCACCGAGCATTCTACCAGTTCTCAGGACTCAGTACCTTATCCATCACTGATCCACCCCACAACTGCAGGGCCATCTGAGTATTTCTGCAGATAACAGGACTCTGGCTTGTACTGGATGTGTGAGGTACAGGGGTGAACAGGAATGGTGACAGTACAGTTCCCTGTGGTGCTCCTGTGCTGCTGACCACCTGATCAGACACACAACCATTCAGTCTCACAAACTGTTTGACAGATAATTAGTAATCCAGGTGATTGTGGAGGCATCCACCTGTGTCTTCTGGAGTTTTTTATGTGACAAAGCAGCTGGATGGTGTTCAATCACTGGACAAATCAAATAACATGGGCCTCGCAGTGCAGCGCTGCTGCTTGTTGAAGCGGGTCCAATCCTGACAATGAGCTAACCGCCTATTCATGTGAGCCAACAGGACAGGTTGTCTTCCACAGAACCTTCTCCTGGTTCAGGCTGAGGTTGAAGAAGTTCTGTAGAATCCCACATAGCTGGTCCACACAGGCTTTCAGGACTCTGGGGCTGACACTACCTGGACCTGCAGCCTTGTTCCTGTTCAGTCTCCCAGCTGCCTTCATCTGACTGCTAGAGACAGACAGGTGAGGCGAGATGAGACAGATGACATGTTTGTCTTGGAGAGGAGGACGCTGAGCTTGTTTGTGAACTGGACCTGTTCAAGGATGTGTTCAGCTGATTTGTTCTGTCCAGACTTCCATCTATCTGATTGTCCTGCATGAAGCCTGTGATCTTCTTCATTCCAGACCACACATCTATGATCTTCTGCTGGAGCTTCTTCTCCAGCTTTCTCCTGTATACCTCCATGTTGTCTGTGATCTCAACTTTCAGTTGCTTTTGAACTGACCTCAAAAATTCCCTGTCTCCTTCCCTGAAGGCTCTTTTTCCTTGTAGAGAAGCTCTTTCACTGGTGATCCAGGGTTTATTAGTGAGACAGCGCTTCACTGCTCTGGTGATGGTGTCGTCCACACAGACGTTAATTTAGTCAGTTACACATTCAGTCACTGATGTCGTCTGACTGAATGCATCCCAGTCTGTAGCCTCAAAACATCCCTGCAGAGTTTCTTCAGATTTTGGTTGCAGGTTGCCTCTGACTGGTTTACAGGTGGAGAGGATGATCACTACAATAACACTGGTAAGTAATAAAAGCTTGGCAACAGAAACAACCGATGGATTACATCATATGTTGTTAACAATCACTGCAATTAAACCACTCTTACTTTTTCTGCTCCTCTTCAAATCTCTGCCTGTATCGTCAGAAAGCCTGGCAGAGCGACGTTACTTTATACTGCTCAGCTGAAAAGCCAGGTTTGACCTTGACAGCACTTCAAGCTCAACCACCTTATTTGTGAGAGATCTCACGTTCCCCATCATGATGGAGGGCAGATGCGTTTAAACTCCCTCTTTTCTCTGCTCTACAGCCAAGATGTCTCCTCTCCAACCTTCGTGGGATTTGACATCTCAGTCTGGGTGAAATTCAGCTTCTTGATATCTCAAGCTGTGTCCAAATCCAGCGGCCGCATCCTTCGAAGGACCCGTCCTACGTAGTCTACGTAGGCCGCGTCCTCCGAAGGCCGG
>JBAMYA010044218.1:0-12649 GCA_037176975.1 Arrhamphus sclerolepis
ACATGCGGAGTTTGGCCTTAGCAGGAGCATCTCACACTGTTAAGCGTGGTGGAGGGTTGATGACTTGGGATTGTTTTTGCTCCCTGGACCTGGATACCTGTTCAACAGAAGACCAACAGAAGACCATCTGTTTTAACGGGTTCACACTCAACAATTTCAGCCATTTCAGACGAAAGATGGTCAACGGTGGTAAAAACAGGCTAGTCGCAATTGGTGCTGACATTTAGTTCCTGGTGTTTAAAATCATTGGTGTACTTGTAAACCAATCACTAACATTTGGCAATGATTCATGTTATGTGTCGGTACAGCCCTCTGGTACCAGCACCGTAAACACAGTCCTCCATACCGGAGAATATTCAGCTGTCCGTAGATGAGCTCTGTCCATACCAGGAACTTAACAAAGTCGATTTTGAGAAATTCCATTGGCTGGAAGATGTGAAGTAAACATAACGCAGCATAATTTCTGGCAAAGACAATGAAGGAAATGTAGTTAGCCAACTCTCAGAGTTAGGATTAGTTCTCGTAATGCAGCTCTTGATTGTTTTGAGTCTATTGCTGCAACTTAATTGCAAGGTTACAGCGTAGCAAGGAAGGATTTAACGGGTGGAAGAAAAAAAGGAAAAAGAAACTGGACTACAATTTCTAACTCGGGGCTACGTCATGAGTCTTGGTCACGCCTTCTGTTCGTTGATCCGTCAGATTATTTCAGTGCCAGACTAAAGAGGGTAGAGCTTATCATTGCCAGACTGAAGCGGTGGAGCGAAATGAAACTGAGGGAAAATGTAACGTGCTGTAAATTAATTGTTTACCAATTTCAACGTTGTGTAATATGACTTTAATTCATCTGATGAAACTGTAAAAAAAAAAAATCTTTCAGTGGGAACCTGACATTTGACACCTAAAATTTGGTCAGAACTTGACTGTATGACAGGATGATGATGACAAACACAGCAATAAATGTGCACCAGTATGTCTGGAAAATAAAAGAAAAAAGGCGGGAGTTTAAAGGTGATATAGAATGGCTGAACAAGGTATTTACTTGTTCTGTGATGTGATATATAGACAAGAAAAAATGTGTTTTTGGGTCATTAGGTGGGGGATTTTAAATGCGTGGTTTTTCGCCTATTTGGTGTCCTTTTGGGCTTAACTGGCAACCTTATTATGAAATGCAAGAACTTGATGCTGATTGGCTGCCTTTGCTGCCACTCAGAAGAGACCTTGCCAGTTTTGGAAAAAGGACAGAGCAACTTTCTACAGCTATGGTCAATGTACAGAAGTAAGTTTAGATCAGGCCATAAAAATCCGGTCCAATCCAACCCGAGCTCATGCACATTCTGTCCGAACCCGACCTGGCCAGAGTTTGGGTCAGGTATCGGGCAGAGGATTCAAAGTATATTTTCTATGTTGTGTTCATTACGCCATAGCTTTATGAAAATAAAAATACTATTAATAAAAAAAAAAAAGTCACAGGCCAGTATTTTCGGCCCAACCTGACCCGACAACAGTGGTGGGAAATCACGACCCGATACCCGGCCCGAGTTTGGGTTGGGCAGAGAATTCAACGATTCAATGAGGTCTATAATAATATGAGGATTTAAATAGACAGAAGAGACTCGCCCAAGGCTGATGATGCTAATGTTTTGTATTAAAAGTCTATAAGTTAATAGTCTTTAGAAAAAAGTTATAATATGAATGTTACAAATGTTGTATGTATGCAAATTATTTTATAGAGGAACGAATGGAGAGATACATTTTACGTAATTTGTATCCATTGTTCAGATTGCTCCAATTTCTGGCAAACATTTCTAAAGGAGGAATTTCAATGAAACAGAGATGTTCAGAATGTCTAGGACTTTTCATATGTTCTTGAATGCAGGTACACTATTGTTATACAACAAAGGCAAGGTAATAACAGATTTTGATTCTCTGTCTCCTTTAAGTCCAGACCTGAACCTGACTGAAACAGTGATGGAACCTTCAAAGAGCTGGATAAAAGATGTGACTCATAGTCACTGAAGAAATTATGTAGTATTTCCCTCATGAGTCTTTCCCTTCTACTTTAGCTGATGTTTTATTGTTTTCTGGGGTCGTATATAACTAATACTGAGACTTACAACAGCGAGGAGAAAGTATTAACTGCTTTAACTCCATTATCACTGCATCAGCAGCAGTCTGACGTCACACACATGCAACCAAGAGTCGTCACTTAGTCAGAAATAATTAAAGCCATTGTTCAAAATGCTAAAACCATAATGATCAACTTTTTTAATTGAGTTCTGACTTTAATTGCCAAACTGTAATCACAACTGTGTCTCCTGGAGGCAGCAGTGCTGCTGTTATTACGGTTAAAAGCTCAGTGACGGCAAGATCCTGCAAGACACAAGTGAACAAATTCAAAGCGAAAACACGACATGAGGTACAGAGGGATCAACTCCTTCACTTCCTCACACAACCCCAAACGTCACCATCCCTCTGTTTCCTGTTCCATCCCAGTGAACTTGTTTACGTCTGCCCTCGTTTCTGCTCCTCATCTGTCTGCTGTTCGTCCTGAGTCCAGATGTATCCATGCCTCAGTGAGCTAGAAAACAAACAAAAAAAAAGAAAAACACCAGTGTATCACAAGAAATGCCTGTTTACTGTGGTATGACTTGGTCCAGAGTCAGAGTCAGTAATATATTTAACTGTGCCTGCTAGTTATACTGAGACTGTATTTAAAAAATACTTCCCAACTGCAATTATTTTGAAAATAATGGTCAAATAGAAAACAGTCCTGGAAGTATTTTGGGTACACAACCTGAAACAATACATGCAATACCGGAGGGCTCCACTTCAGGGCAGAATGCAGAGCCAGAGTCAAAAATACAACCATATACAAGAAGAGAGATAGAAAAAGTTATTCATTTTGTTGTTGTTTTTTTTGTAAAATCAGCGTCAGACCAGAACTGTTTAGGCCACATCATCACCATGGTTACCATTATTCGGGCTGATTGTTCTTTACTTTCTCTATCAGATATGTTTTCAAATTTCTTGCTAGTTCCTGAACTCAGATGTAAAACACAAAAAAGTTAATTGTCATAAAAATCACTTTTTTTTGTATAATCACATATTAAAGAAAACTGACTTTTTCTGTTAAACAAAGTTCATTTTTATCATAAAATCTCCATTCTCTCTTAAATAGCAACATATAAAATTGAGACTTTTGTAGTCAAATTTCAAATTTTGCAAGATTGAAAGTTTTTCTCACCAAACAACCGTGACTTTATTGTGCAATCATACATTGTGACTTAGAATGATTTTTATTTTGTTGGAAAAGATCAACTTTTTGCAACATTTTGACAGTAATTTACAATAATTTCATCTTTTTGTCCTAAAAAAAATCACACGAAAAATGTTTGTTTTTTTTTTGTAGTGAAATCTTTTTTGCTAAATTATGACCTTTTCATGTTAACTGCTTGCTCTCCACCTCAGTTATTCCACTTTCTGATGTTGATACTGACTCAACTGGACAGTCACATTGAAATTTCACGCACCCTCACGGGTTGGACAAAATGAAGCGACGGGCTGAATTCAGCCCAAGTCCACGGAGATGAAAGGACGACTGGCTGAGCTCTACGATGTCAAGAATGTTATGCACAGACTGTACTTTGATGAGCCCTCTTTAACTATAGGCTATGGATGTAGAATTACATCATCAGTATACAGTGGCAGTAAACAAACTGCATGAGAAAACTAACCGCTCTGTTGGCACAAAATAATTCACAATGTATGTTTATTTGACTGGTAGCTAGATTTTAAAGGAGATTTTGTTCTGTCTTGGAGCCAGCACCTAGTGGAATGCCGAGAAATTGTAACAGCTCAAAAGCTCAACAAGCCATATTATAATTAAAATAAGAATTATTATTCTCTCTTAACTCTCAGCTCAGAAGTCAAGTTTGCTGAAAATGTTCAGTAACTAAAGCAATGACAGCTGGCCAGTTTGACAATGCAATGCAGTCGTCACTCAAAAGGAAAATGCTTATTTTGTACCATAAACGTCTTTGTTTCTACTATAAAGTTCGACTTCTGCAGCCTCTAGTGGTCACTGGAGGAGCTGCATGTTTCTGGGCTAACACGTTGATGCCAGATGTAATTATAAATACAACATATAGTCGACATTTCAACTTCCATTGTGGGATTTAAGTTGAAAACAGTTTTAAATATTTTTGTAATGACTTCACCACAATGTGCTTTAGTTTGTACTGAAGCAAGCTGTACAAGTGCCCAGAATAAAATTCAAAAGTTACAGCGGTACCTTGAGTTAAGAATTTAATTCATGCCGTGGTAGAGCTTGTATTTCAATCAGCTCGTACGTCAAATCAATATTCCCCATTGAAATGAATGGAAATGCCAGTAACCCCCTAAAAAAACCACTTCATATATTTATGAATAACAAATAGTCTTAAAAATGTGGTAAAACATAATCATTTGTTGGGTTGCATGGCGTACCGGCTAGAGACCTGGACTGGCAACCAGAGGGTCACCGGCTCAATCCCCGGCCGGTACCAATGATGTCATCCATGGATGAGGGGCACCTGAAACCCTGTCTGCTCCCTGGGCGCCACGTGGCAACCCACCGCTCTGGGTCTAACAGCCCAGATGGGTGAAATGTGGAGAATGAATTTCCCCACAGGGACAAATACTAGTATATCCAAAAAATAAAAGAGACTGTAAAGAAATAAACTGGCTTTATAAAGCATATTTAACCTGGAGATCAGGTGGCTTGGACTAACGGAAGAAGCTGGCAGAGGAATTAGATTTGTTTCATGCTTTTTCTTTTTTGGTATGTTGCTACACTTTACTACAGAAATTAATTGCTAAAATTTCTTGATTTATTTATTTTCACTTCAATTTTGCTTAACTAAAAATAAAAAAATAAAAAAAACATAATCTGATTCACCGACATTTGTCACTTTAAAAAACAACAACACCTTCACTGATGTTTGTCACTTGGCTGGATTCGCCCACACTCAGCTAGCGGCAGTGTGCCTGAAGCCTCGTAACTCAAAGCTCAGATTTGTCTTTTCACAAATCAAGGTAAAAAAAAATAAATTACAGTGACACCACGGAAAATATGTTCGTTGGAACAATCATCACTCAAGGTACCACTGTAACATTTGTTTACAAAGCGACTAAAACGAGCACGCTAACATGTGTGTTAGCTCACACACTAGCTAGCTAGCCAGACAGCTTCAAAGTGCAGTGTGAGTCTCAAGTTTTGGGGTCAATTTAACCAGTCAGTGTTTAATCGAGACATTCTGTAATGTTTGTTATGTTTGAACTTCGCAGAACTTGTAGCTGAGTTGCTACTAACTTCCGTGTAAACATTTTTTGTTTGCTTAGAAAAATAAATTTTATTTCTGCATGCAACAAAAAATATTTGGAACACTTAGAACTCCACAAAAAGACAAAGGTGACTTTCAAACAAAATACTCATATCTATTTGAGTCCTTGTATTTATGAAATAAAAAGATAAACTTAAATTATCCACCTGCAGCCAACCAAAAATGCCATCTGCTTCTGTGTCCCATCGTTCTTTTAGCCCGTGTACTGGAGCATGCAGTCAGCTGAACAATGTAAAATGTATATTTACAAAATAATAGCCAATTAAACTATTCATTTTACATGGTTAATGTGATTTTTGCCCCTGAACCTCAGCAGAGTCTGCAAATCAGGGCTGTAAGACGTCCCCTCAATCTTCACGGGATTGTAGCTGTCATCTGTGTCGTCTGAATGATATTTGCTTTTAATAAAGTTCATGTTAAACTCTGAGTGAAAAAAAAAAAAAAAAAAAAAAAGGAGTCAAGAAGCTCCTCAGGGTTGGTTCAGTTAACTCTGACTATGTTGACTGAGTGACTGCAACTATAAAAATCCATCATCAATGGAGCACTGATACTATAATTCACCATGGCAACACCAGTAAATGGAAGAGATCCTCCTGCAAATTAATCTGCCTACGTAGCATTAAATCTGTTTTCTTTAGAAACTTTTCTTTTTTGGGTTTATCCTGCCTGGGGTTCAAAGGTCGATACATGTCTATGGAGAAAGACGCAGATGACACACAGATATGTGCGAATGCACTGTTATGCGAATATAAGTTGGAAAGGTGGCCACGTCCTTGATGTCCTCGAAAGAGTAACCGGACCCAATGGGAACCGCAGGCTAGCAAATAAGCTACAGCTACAATCGAACAAGATAGTGAATGATAAAGAGGTGACTTTATCCACTAAAAAGCAAGAAAAGATGCCGTATGACAAGTTCTAACTGAATTAGCAATGTTTTCATGACGACGTAGGGAAGGTCTGGACAAGCAGAAGTGACCTATGTTGATTTTTTTTACAGTTTAAATGCTCCTGATGCTCATTTTATTTGTTTAATTTTTGAATATTTTAAGAATGAAACACTTTGATCTTGGTCTTTTTGGGGGGACTGACACACAGCTGCTCAATCTTAATCAAATATGAATGTAAACTGCTTCTTATCATGGCTGTAATGTTGTTTGTTAATTAAAAAAAGAAAAAAAAAACTGTGTAAATATGTACTGTGTGAATGACTGTAACCAAGCACAAACTGTTGGCCTTTACCTTTGTCCAACAACAGATATATGATTCTCAAGCACAAAACAAACCTCTGGTCTCTTTCTTATTGAGTGTATGTGTTTGTGTATTTGTATAGCCACTCTAGTGGGGACACCAGCTTGTATGCATGCGACTTTGTGGGAACTCATGCTATTGTGGAGACAAGTCAAGGTCCCCTCTCTAAAATATAGATACACTCCATGTGGTTTTCTCTGATGTCACTATGAGAAGCATTTTCAAAGAAAAAAAAAGTATATTTGAATAAGGACATGAAAGCCTGAAAGCTCAGGTTTATGACCACACATTTCTATTCTGATAACAGCAGTTGGTAACAAATCAAAATGTGCTGTCTTAGATTTGACATCACTGTTGGCCTTTAATTTGACAGGAAGATTAGAATTTGAGTTTAAATTCATGCAGGTTCACTGGGTTAGAAACAGCAATACAAATACTCTGCTTACTGGATTAAAATCAAAGACTACAGCACATATTATTATAACCGATAAATCCCATTTAAATTTAGATGTAGTGATACACTGAAAGAATTAAAAGAATCAAAGGCGTATTGGGATTTTCATGGTATGAAGGTAAACTGAATGGTTCCCTTTGGTACATAATGACCTTTTATTATTTTATCATCTCAAGTTAATAAGCTGACAGTTTAATTTAACATCACAGGTAAAAATCAAGCCCAGTTTTTTCTTCTATTTACTGCTACTTCAACATTTTTACGAAAGATTTTGGCACCAATCTGCATGACCAGTTTAAGAGAAATACCATTTGTTTTAGTCTTATTTAATTATAAGTCTCAGTTTTGTGATGGCTTTTGTAACTAAATTTGTTTGTTCAAAAAATCTGCAAAAAAAAAAAACAAAAAAAAAACACCTTTTGTTTCGATCCTCGTGTATTTCTTGTCTCAAAATCCTTTAAAAAATGCAGTCTTTATCTGTCTTAAAGGAAAAAACATTGAGACATTGCTGTTTTTTATTTACGTATAGAAATGAATAACACAATGCTAAGAGGGAAAAGCGTAATAAATGATCTTAGAGAAGTGACTGTTACTGCATATCAGCCTGGAGAGGCTTAAAAAGGCGTTTACAAACCACCTGGAGTTCATTTTTTTTACAGTGAAGAAGCACTCAAGACAGTTGTGAAATCTTCGCAGGAGCAAATTTAAACCAAGTTCAGACCTAGCATTACATTAAGATTTAAAGTCGATAACAGCACAAATAGAAGAAGACTGAACCCAGTTTGTTTGGAAGAGTTTCCAGGAGTTTCCAAAAGAACATGTAAGAATGACAGGTTCAGCAAACTGCATCTGAACAAACCAGCAGGTTTCTGGAACAATGGCTTCTGGACAGATGAGACCAATTTAAAGTTTCACATTTAAAGAAAACAAGCATGTCAGCAAAAAAAAAACCATGCCTGCCGTTAAGCACAGTGATGGAGGTCTGATGGTTTGGATTTTGTTTTGCAGTTTTAGGAAGCCTGGTTTAAACTGTCATAAGACAGAATCATGATCCAAAATCAAAGCCAGGAACGACCTGACTGAAATATTGCACATTCGCTATAAAGAACCTGTAAAATTGAACCTTTTAGAAGATTGCAACTTTTCTTCTGTATTTATTGTTGTATAAATTAATTTTTTTTTTCTTTTAAAATAAGAAATTCAAAAATGCTTGGGTTTTTTTGACATAAAAACAGTATAAAAAACAAAATTGGAAAATCTTCTGATTAGAACAGATTTTGTAAAACCAAGACTTCATACAAAACCAATTTTTTTTAAATAGTTGTTTTTCAAACATGAAACTGTTTTTTTTTTTTTTTACACAAAATTAGCATTAACAACTTTTTTCACAAAATTGTGACTTTTTTGTATAAAATTATTGTTTTATGAAATTATCTTTTTTATTACTCTTTTTGAACTCCAAATTAAAAGAAGTTCCATTATAAAATGTGCACTTTTGGAAAATTCTAACTTGTCAACATAAGATTCTGACTTTCGCCAAAACATTGCAACTTTTTGACACAAAATTACAACTTTGTCGTAAAATTGTAAATTTTACATGATTGCAACTTTTTGACAAAGATTGGAAACTTTTTCTTGTTCAAATTTGTGAAATATTCTTTTGGTTGTAAAACGTCTGAATTTTTCTTGCAAAACCGCAAAATAAATAAAACTTAACTTTTTTTCATTTAAAAGCAAGTTTTCATTGTAAAATTATAAATTCAGCGAGATGGAGACTTTCAACATCTTTTTTTTTAATGTAAAATCAGAATTTTCTGTAATCTGCACTTCTTTGACTCAAGATGGTGTAAAATATTTACTATTGGAAAACGGCAACTTTTTTCATAAAATTATCAATATCAATTTTGTTGTAAAATTACAGATGTAAGAATATAACTTTTGTTACATTCCAGATCTGACTTTTTGAAGTAAAGTCAGAAATTTCACAAAAATCACCACTTTTATGAACTTGAAATGACAATTTTTGCAATTAAAATGTTTTGACATAAATTCATGATTTTTATAAAAAATTATGAAATTCAGAGGTCACAAATTTTGACATTTTTTTGTAGGAAAAAAAAGAAAAATTTTGCAAGATGAAGATTTGTCATTTGAAACCAAGACTTTTTTGTACAATAAGGATTTTGTCATTACAATACAATTTCTTCTTGTAAAATTATAAATTAATAAATAAAAATCATGACTTTTTTGTACAAAAAAGCAGCTAGTTCTGTGACCAAATCTTTTGTCATATAGTACGAAGTCTAAAACTAAACTGCTACTTTTTAATCTGTTAGAATACTGGCGGTACCACCCACATGACTCACATATTTCTCTTTGGCTTCATTTCTGGTAAGTAACAAATAAAGTTACATACGTTTTCTTTTCCGTGTTTGCCTGATACTATGACCTTCTACGATCAAATGATTTTTATTATGTTCATACACGAAAACAACGACTCCCAGTTTGGATTTTATGTTTTGTCTTCGGCGTCAAAAGAGACCAGAACAGAAATCATTTCACCCAGAACTCTGAACGCCATCTGTCAGCTGTGACCCAGATAATCAGAAATGTCAACAATGTAAATGCTCACAATTAGCCTGCACGCTAATGGAGCAGAGACGAGGGGGGGGGGCGGTTTGGGGGGTTTAGTGTCACTCTCGTGAGTGGAGGTACTTGTTTCTAAGCGTTACCCCACATGAACTTTTGCTAGTTTTAACTTCGAGTCATAATTATCATGAGGAGACTGTTGAACTAATTGGGTAATTATTATAGAATAAAAAATACTACAATATTTCTCAAACTATCCAGGAAGCCAATACAAACACCCTAAAAGTGCAATATTTAAGCAAAAATGTTGAGATAAAACAAAAATATTCAAATAATTATGAATATTTTTGCACATTTACAGATTATACGATAATATTATTCAGTAGTAGCAATAATAATAAGTGATTCTTTTAAAATGATATTATTTTCATACTAAATATAGTGTTTGTGTATTTAGATTTTTCTAAAGAAGAAAAAATGAAAGTTTATTATGTAATAATAAATGTTTACACCTTTTTTTCTAATCAAACTTATTCCATGTTATTTTCAGAGTAATTTTCATACAACATAAACAAGATCTCAGCTAAGCCCCGCCTCCCACCAGAAAAACAGAAAAATGATTCACTTCTCAGTTACAGATTTTTATTTCTTGGTTGCAGATTTTAGATTTCAGTTACGAGATGTTGGATTTTTATTGTCCGATTTTTTTTTTTTTTTGTATTTGTTTATTCTCAGATTTTAGGTTTTCATTCTCAGATTTTCAGTTTTGATTTTCAGATTTTGAGTTTTGATTCTCAGATTTTAGGCTTTTATTCTGAGATTTTGGATTTTCATTCTCAGATTTTAGATTTGCATTCTCAGATTTTAGGTTTTCATTCTCAGATTTTCAGTTTTCATTCTCAGATTTTGGTTTTTATTCTCAGATTTTGGGTTTTGATTCTCAATACATTAGCCTCTGAATTGAAGTCATGTCACATCATTAACACCAAACTAAGTTCCACAAAGAAAACCCATTTCTTCCACTTCTTTATCCATTTGGAGCTCTTTCATGTCTTCAAGGTTTTTACCACCTGACATAAACAGAAGTGCAGCGTCCTTGCAGCAGAGGATGGATCAATATCAACACAGTGGCTGCAGCACCAGGAAATGTCCATAAATATTCCACTAATATGACTGACGTCAGATGCGTGATGAGATAGAGTGAAGAGGAAGCCTTGAAGCTTCGGCTCAGTCAGTGCTTGCAGTTGAAGAGTGTTTTCTATTCACATTAGCAGAATGAATGTTCTTATAATGTTCATGGCCATCGATTATCCCTGTGTTCCTTCTTAAAATGTGGTGTTGTACTCGTTATTGAGGATAATGCTTGAAATACTGGAGATGAAGAAAAGAGGTGAATGAAAGATGTGAATTGCAAACAGATGGTGTGAAAGGATGAAGGATGAAGTCCAACTTCTGCTTCCAGATCTACTGACTTCATTTAAGGGAAAGAAAAGTAAAGGCTGCTGTTCATCTGTGGTTGAATCATACTGACTTCTACTACCATCAGGGTATTTTACTTCTTTACTGCTAATGCTCATTGCAGACATGAAGCATTTTTCCTCAGATTTTAGGGAAAAAGACGTCCTTGTATCATATTAGTATTCATCTCCTTGAATCCAGCGCTGAGTCACCAGGATCAACAGTCGTGAGATGCTTTGATGGAAACAAGTGATTATTCTTTGTGTCACCTTTGTGGAGCCTGCTGTCTCTCTTCAGCTGTTCCCCTCGCTCTTTCCTTATCAGCTCATCCCGAAGGCCTGAGGCCTCTGAAGAACCACCTCACCAATCTGACGAACTTGAAGTTTTGAAACTGACGCTGGGAGTCAGTTAAGATCATTCCTGCACAAAGTGGAAGAGTACGATTCAAAGGCTGAAATACAACACCATGTCAGCTGAGTTGAGTACTGACCACAAGAGGTTGCAGTTTCTTTACAGAGCAGTAGAGGCTGCAGGGGCAGTTTCCATTGGCCACCATGTTCAAATGTCAAACTTTATAGCAGAAGTAAACACATTTACAGCCTGGTTTTGGTAAATACAGCTACATTTCACATCTATGACTTTATTCCCATGAAGAACACCAGCTGGGCTGTTTCTAATTTATCAGTTTTGACGTCTTGCAAAGTTTGGCAACTTTCTCCTTCAAACATTTCAAAGTTGACTAACCGGACCACTAAAGCCCCCACTAACACATATGTGCTAAAAGAGTCCCAGGCATGGATCTCTGTAGACTTTCAATGGACTGACATTGAGAGCTGCGGAAGCATTCGTGATTTCTGTTTGGGAATTTTCAACCTTTCATGCAACACAACTTCCAGCTTCAACCAAACTGCAGAGCTGCCCAGCTGGAGGGGCAGGACTGTTTTTGCTAATTTTATGTATCATTACAGTTTATGCTGATCATGTTTTATGGCCTTAATTAAAATGATCCCTGTGGTTTTGTTTTCATTTCTCCGTGTCATTTCTGCATGCCAGTTGTTCACCTCCACTCTGCACTCCAGTCACTTATCAGTTAATTTACAAGCAAGGAATGTTTATCTGTAGAGCACAATTCATACACAAAATGCTTTACATCTACATAAAATCACAGGCGGCAAATTAAATCTTTCCATAAAACATAAAGATAATCATTTATTTATTAAACTAAAAAAAGAGTGCAGAATGAAAAGCATAATTTACAATTTAAAAACAAAGTAGAAGAGAAAGGAAAAAAATAGATAAAAACAGCAGCTAAAACTATTTTGTTTTTATTTCTAAAATTTGTAACTTCATTCAAATGCAGCTGAGAACAGGTGGCTCTTTAACACCTGAGTGTTGCAGCTGATCTGAGGCTTTCTGGGAGTTTGTTCCAGATATGCGGAGCGTAGAAGCTGAATGCAGCTTCTCCATGTCTGGTTCTGACTCTGGGAACTAATAAAAGACCAGATCCAGATGATCTGAG
>JBAMYA010044219.1:0-12649 GCA_037176975.1 Arrhamphus sclerolepis
TGTGTGTGTGTGTGTGTGTGTGTGTGTGTGTGTGTGTGTGTGTGTGTGTGTGTGTGTGTGTGTGTGTGTGTGTAAAAGTGCTTTTCATGTAGAAAAGGGCCTGTGAGTTTAAGTTGTTGACTAACTCAACAAATCAAATTCTGATTTGTTCTGAAACAAAGAAAGGAGCATAAAGAAATAGCTATCAAACCTTGTCAAAGCTGCGGTTTGGAAGTTTCCACAGGATGTTCTTACTTTTCCACTTATATAAAAACATACAGGGCCTTTTAATTATCAGAGATGGGGGACCGTATGGTGACCAAGCTTTTAAAATTAAACAGATTTTAAACTTTATTGCTGTTGTGAAAAGTATCATAACTTTTATGATGAGGTAATATATAGAAATCACCCAAAATAAAATAAACTACAGTTGGGTGAGGTCACCACAAGGAAAAATCTGGACAGAATAACTACATCGGTTTAATTAATGGACCAAGGTGTTCCTATAATTACTCCTATTACTCCTATTGGCAGAATTTTGTGTCACTTAGGGTTGGAGAAAACTGGGGGACCCGGGGAAAACCTAGATGGACTGGGAGAACACGCGTTCAAGTCCCACAAAGAAAGATGAGCTGAACCAAGATCCAACGGAACCTTCTGCTGTAAAGCGTCAGTGGTCACCACTGAACTACCTTGCTGCTCATCATAAAACAGCTTATGATGTTTGTTTCCTCCCTCGAACCATTTTCAAATAATCGGCACGTGTTTTGCACGTGGATATGCCTCATTTCCCGTATGTGTGGTTTCAGAGATTCGTTGGGGGAGAATCGCTGTGAGACTGTGTAGTTCCCTCCATGAGCAATCAATCACATAATGTGAACAGGGAAATGACTTCAAGACTTCCGTTAACGTGAGAGTCAGCTGTGTAATCTGAGTAATCTGCCAAATTGTTTGGTCTTCAAAGTGTCTCAAGCCATCCTGACATGTTTGCCCGACAGTAACATCCAAACACACCATACTTTCTCATTTTATTTCACTGGACATGGTGACTGAGGCCTGTCGAGTCGAAAACGTATGTCTTGGTTTACTCCGGTTGCTTAGAAATGGTCTTGTAACTCTTCCCAGCTTGATTGGCAGCGCCCACCAAGAACACTGCTTTTATGTTTCCTTCCTGCCGTTATGTTAACTCTCACCAAATGCTGACAAACTGACAAAACCTCTGCTTTTATAGAGGTGCTCAAGTGACACATGTTATATTTGCTTTTTTTAAGAGATGGGAAGAATTTTTCTATAACCTTTTATTATGTACATTGCTTTTCTCTTGTTTGAAGAACTTTATTTTTCCTACAACTATGTTTAGTTGTAGCTCTTGATGTAAAATGATGAAAGTGTTTTCTTAAAACCCAGAATGATTTTTCTCTGGCAAGTAAAGATTTATCTTCTTCTTTTATTCCCCCCATTTTCTTCAGCAATTTCATCGTCTAATTGAAATTCTGTTCCAGTTCCTCCTGGAGCCTAAAGAGGTGAGTGTGTGTGTGTGTGTGTGTGTGTGTGCGTGTGTGCGCAAACACACCATTTTGATGTTAATGGGACTTTGCACTCAATGACTTGGTCTTGATAACTCAACCGAGGTAAAACATTGCTTCTTCTATTGTGTGCATGTGCAAATGAATGCATGCATTTGTGCACGTGCATGCCGGTGTGTGTCTGTGTGCAGACGGAGGGATTCATGCAGCAGCTCACCGACTTTGCAGGCGAGCATGGAATGAGCGCTGGGCCGCTGAGGAACCTGATGAAGAGTGTCCTCCTGGTGCCACAGGGTGAGAGAGACACACCATCATCCATCAAACACCTTATTCTGATGTCATATTGGGATTAGGTGGTGAGAATTTTACGTATACAGTCATTTCTTTCATTTGTCAGATGAAATTTAACATTTTACGTTCCCCATTGTCGGCACTGCGGTCAACAACACTGTTAAGTCTTTAATACTTAGCAGTTCTTTGGCCTAACCTCTTCCCTCTTTTATTGTCAGATCATATGAAAAACTGTAACGGTAAATGGTCTGCACTTACAGGCACCGGCCCTTTTATTAGTGTTCAGTTGCAACTCCGAGCATTTAGGCATCACTCTCTACCTTCAAGAAGTTCTTGAAAACTCTCCTCTTCCAACAAAACCTTCTGTTGTAGCCGCGTCCTCTCTCTAACTTCCTGCAGTCCCACAGTCTCCAGGTCTCGGTCCAGCAGAGCACCTTTGGGATGTGGTGCAACAGGAGATTCCCATCATGGATGTGCAGTTGAAAAGTCTGCAGCCACTGCGTGATGTTGCCATGTCAACATGGACCACAGTATATTTCGAACATCTTCTATCTTTGCCATAAAGAATTAGGGCAGGAAAGATCTTACAGTGTGACGTTTTCATCAGTAGCAAATAAATTGTTTTCTGAATATTAATCCCTTCTAAGGTTTTTCTGTTAGCTTTTCATTACCAAAGTATTTGTCACAAATTCAGTTAACATAGAATAAATATTTGCGTGTTGACTTCAGTTAGTGTGCACTTCACAGTAGTGAGTTTCACATATGCTGTCATTTCTGAGAGTCCAAATCTATTCAACTCCTTCTTTTTTTTAAACGAATATACCCTAAAATGTGGTTAAATGGCGGCTCTTCTTTTATAGCATGGTTGCATTTAATAGTAATTTCAGTTGGTTCGTGCAGAGTAATTAAATGATTCCTGCTATAAAAATGCTGCTGGCACGGCAGTTCCATCACTTCATCGTGCACTTTACAAGTGTTTCATATTTAAAGTCTGTGGTAGAGTCAGGAAACTAGTTTTTCTGAAAAGGAGGTGGTAGGCACCAACAGCAGTAGAAGAAAGACATGGTGTTCCTTCTCTGTCTTATCTTTTCTGTATTAACTCTGCGTGTTGGAAGGAGGAGGTCTTCACCCGTTCACATCTGAAAATGAATGTATGACTTAATTCAGAAGGCTCTGAATTAAGTTTTTTAAGAAAAAAATAGTTGCAAGTTGCAAGCAGGAGCATCAGGAGACTGCTTAATGACTGTACACAGACAATAACAGCCTTGCACCAGGTCTCCACTAGTTACTTATATGAGTACACTCTCACACACACACACACACACACACACACCAGGTCTCCCACCCTTCTGGTATTATCATGGTAATATCTTTGTGCACCTAATTTAAAATGTTTTCCCACTCTCTTGAACACACTGTTGCAAATGAAAGTAAATGGTCATACCCAGGAACCATGCTTGGTAAGAATAAACTAGTAAATCCAAATAAGAGGAGGTACCAAAACCAAATTATACGGGGTATTCTTTTTTTTCTTTTTTGAGTTTTATCCTTTTTTTGATTTGACAAAATTGATTTATACGCTTTGTCACACTCTACAAAGCAGTCTCTGCACAAATGTATATCAGAACATAACCTTGCTCTTCAATTCTATAATCATGCAGAAATTTGCAGATCCACACCACGGTTCTGCCACAAAGCGGTCCACCAGCTCTGTGCACTCCTGTCTCTTGTCCATCACCATCAGGTGGTTTAATCATAGCCAAAGGTACCCTGCAGCTGGAGACCCGGTGCCATACCCTACACCTACCTTCTGACTAATTATGGATCGCACCAACTGCTCAAATTCATGTCAGATCTACTCCACTTTCTCTGTTGTCATGTCTGATATATAAGAAGGAAGTGAAAGAGAGGAAGCTCAGGACTGAAAGTGGCAGCGCTGGACAAAACAATTCTTCATCTGCAACATCTGTGACCGCAACCTCAAAAAAATTCCAGCTTGTGTGAAGAGTATAGGCCTCTGATGCCTGATTTTCCTTGTTTAGACCATTTGTTTACAGGCTTGGCAGATTTCAGTTCCTGGCTTGGCACAGGAGCAGAGTACTTTTAGGCAATCTGCACCATACCCAAGCACAGCTGACCCTGAAAGTCTGGGTGCTCCTTACCATGCTCAAAGATGGCGTGAGTCCTGCTCTCTGGCATGTTTGAGGAGCTGTGCTGTGCTTGGGCATTGTGCTGTTGCACATGTATGTGGAGTGCGTGAACACAATGTATGCATGACAACATGAAATTTCTATTTCAGTAAGTCTCCCTTTTCCTTTTCAGGAGCCCTGAAGAAAAACCTGACGGCTGAGCAGGTCAGAGAAGACCTTCTGACATTAGGTACAGATTCAGATACCTGACTGGTCTATCATTATTACATTCCACTCATTTTTTATTTTTATAAAGAATTTAATTACAAATTTCCAAACTGTTTTCTGCTGATTATCAGGACTAAATGAGGACAAAGCAAATCACTTCTCACAGCAGGTAATGAGTCATAAATTCCTGTTTTTAAGTTTGACTTTTAGGCACCACCTGAAAATGCTCGTGTTACTTTTTCACTTCCATTTGTTGACATCATTGAGGGAATTAAGGGTATTTAAATGTCTGAACCACAATGAAACCATGTTGGTAACATTTCTTCAGTTGTTTGGATGTTTGAAAATATACCAGGTACGTTAGTGGGGAAAAAAAACAAAAAAACTTTCTTTAACAATCTTTATCGTCTGTAGATTTTAAATGTTCTGTATCTGAATCTTGCTGACATTTTTCTGCTTTATTCTGCAGTGGGGGGAGAACTGTGCAGCACTTTTTAGACATGCTCTCGGTCAGACTCTGATGGTCAACCAGTTAGTGGACATGGAATGGAAGTTTGGAGGTGAGAACAAAGCAGAAGCAGTGATCACATCAAATGAGCCTCAAAAGTCATGGACCAGGTTGCATTTCTGTGAAACTAACAATGCACTTTAACAGAACCATTAGCATGCGCTGATGTCCTCTCACCTGTCTGCTGCTCTTTACTCCAACTTGCTGCTGATGTCTTACATAGAGATAACACCCAGACTGCAGATGCACACTCACTCTTATTTATTCTATTGTTTCCATAGTGACCGTTGGAACCAGTGAAATTCAGAGAGTGGGCAACATCTTTCTGCAGGTGAGACGGCTCTGTAAACTCGACTGACCCCGCACATATTAACTCTGTTTAGTTTTGCTCAAAACCTTTTTCTTTTTTAAGTTGAAGCTGGTGGTCAGAAAGGGGAATTCCACTGAAAACATCTACATGGGTGAGTGAGCATCCGCTACTACGAAAACAAACCGCACGTTAAAAAAAAAGAGAGGAAAATTCTGTCCCCTGATTTCACTTCTCTAGATTAAAAAAAAAATCTCAAAAATCAGTAAGAAGTCTGTCTAATGTGATCAGAAGCCATCAGGTTAGTGGGTTTTGCAGAGAAAGTGCAGTTTTAAAGAGAGAATTTTTCAAGACTGAAACTAAAAACATCAAAGCAATAAGTTTTTTTTCCTGCTTTCAACATCTCAACCACTACAACACCTCCCACCCCCTTTTGCTAATGTTTCATTTTTTAGTGTTTGATCGTTTATCTGGAAGCATTTATTTTTTCATATTCACACATCTGCTTTACATTGACCTTACTGACCTTTTATAGATTAGATGGTGAAACAGCGCAACATCTGTTTCTATGTTTTATGCTTAATAAAAGTTAGTGATGGCTAATGAGTTAAACAACTTATATTGTAGATTTGACACATGATTTTAAAACAGGACAGCGATTGGTTAGTATGGAAGTGAGAGGTATGGTGGGTGAGTGTATTGAAATCTCTATTGATGAGGTAAAAACGTGTTTTAGACAAATAAATCCTCGTAAAGTAAGCGGCCTGACGGTGTTGGCAGTAGAACACTAAAGATGTGTGCAGATGAGCTGGCACAGCCCTTCCAGATGCTGTTCCAGCTGTCCTTGGACACTGGTGTGGCGCCCAGCCTGTGGAAAAAAATCACTAATACTACATGTGCTACTTGAGACCAGTCTCACTCACATCCTCAACAATGAAATGCATTGAGAAAGTCTTTCTAGAACAGCTTCTTCCTGAGGTTTTGCACTTACTAGACCCTAACCTATTTGCCTACTGTGCCAATAGGGGGGTTGAAGATGTGCTTCTTACGTTGATGAATAACATCCTTGAGCACCTAGAACAGGCAAGAAGCCTGGGTAAGATTGTGTTCATTGATTTTAGCAGCGCTTTTAACACAATCTAGCCGCACCTGATGGTGATGAAACTATTACACCTTGGAGTTAATTGTAGACTTATACTATGGATTTATGGTTTCTTAACTGATTGCAGTCAACAAGTGAGGTATAACTCACACATTTTCTCCCTAAAACCCACTAACACTGAGGCACCACAGGGACGTGTACTATCTCTCCTCCTCTACACTATATACAAACGACTGCCAAGCGTCCTCCTCAGCTCATACGTATTCAAATATGCTGATGACACAGCGCTGGTTGGTTTTTACATTCTGACATCTCTTCTCTTGAAGGCTTTGAAAGGGAGGTTCAGTGTTTCACTAAGTGGTGTGCAGACAGCTTTGTATAGGTCAATGTAAAGAACATAAAATAAATGATAATAGAAAAGAATAATGGCATCTCCATCTGAAATTAATGGAGAACAGATAGAACAGGTCTCATCTTACAAATACTGAGGAACTGAAATAGATAATAAGTCGTGTTTTAGTCATTGTGCAGAGTCAAAGTGGAGGAAATTGCAACAGAGGATGTTCTTTGTCAGGAAACTAAAAGTTTTCAGATAGTGGCAAACTTCAGTTATTTGATAAAGCTCTTCTGCAGAGTGTCCTGTCTTTTGGGCTAATCTGCATTTTTGGAAACATGCATGCAAAAGATCGTAAGAAATTGCAACACATTATTAAATTAGCCAGTAGGGTCATTGGAGTTGAGCAGGTATCTGCAGCCCAGCTGTATAATGAGCTTATTTAAAAAAATAAATAAAATGGAGCAAATGTTAACTGATGCAACTCATCCTCTGTTCTTTAGTTTGTTAAATTTAGTAGGTCAAATGGCAGATTTTTATAGAGCGCAATCAGGACAACAAGGTGTCACAAATCATTTGTACCTACAGCAATTAGACTATACAACAATACACCAGGCATGTCTGGTGCACTGTAATTTACTCCTTTGCAGATTTTCTTTTTACACTATTGCCCATTGTATTATCTGTTTTTGTATTTCTGTTATGTATTTAATATGATATGTCTGTTGTCTGTCTGTCCTGAAACTATTTGTTTGATGTGCAATATTGACTACATGAATTTGTCCTGGGGGGATGATAAAGTTTACCTTGACCTTAAAAAGAAGAATAATGACTGGGTAGAGGAATAATTGGATTTGCACTTGGACACTGTGTTCTTTTTGTACATTCATGGGTTTGAACAGTTACAGGTTTGAACAGTTCAGTGTGCAACCGGTCAAGCATTGACATTTGTCTGGTGTGTGTTCACAGTCTTACTCAGTCTTGAAAACAGCAACGGTAAACCTAAAAAATAATGAACCACGACGGTCCTAGATTGTATTTTACATTACGTGGAGCTGTACTTTCTAGTGCTCCATGTGTTTCTGTACAGCGTTAAATCTAGCTCTCTGATGTGCTGCAGTACTTGCAGTAGACACAAACCGTGTCAACCGACTGCTTCCTATAAAAATTGACTCATTATGAACTAAAGTAAGATTTCACTTAATTTGGAACAGTTATCATCAGTTTGGCTGAAAGGTGCAGAGCATTGCATCAGAAGGTTGTGCACTCTCAAAAAACCAACTATATGTCGTGACAGACCTGGTGTATTGCTAGTTTGAATCAGGACCGTACCTACCCATCTGAGCAGGATTTGTGTTTTTCACTCTCTGATATTGTACGACCCTGAACTTTGTTCCCATATTCAGCTGCATGTGTTCTCATCTGCTCCGCTTCACCTCAGAGTTGATTCGGTTCAGCTTGGACAGATATCCACTCTCCAGTTTGAGTTCTCCTTAAACTTTTGCTCTGTTTTGTGTTTTGCTTTGTTTGTTTCATGCTTGCATGCCAATCTTTGTGATACAACTCTCTGGCCAGTTCTCTGGCCAGTACAAATGCCAGATATGGCACCTCTTTAACATAGTTTCTTTACTGGTGTGGATAGTGAAATGTTACACAGACTCCAGTAATCACTAACTGCATGCTGTGTAAGTAAAATGAATGCACCAGTAAGAAACTGGTGACATCAGTGTTGTATCTGACTTTCTGTTGGGTGTTTTTTTTTTTTTTTTCCAAGGCTGTATCCCAGAGACCTAAAGCTAAATTCCAAGTCTTGCTCCCTGAGTTGCTCTTCTGCATGGATTGATGAGAGTCATCAGATTATTTGACCTATGTCTCACTGTGTCTGTCTTTCTCCCTTTCTTTGATTTCATTTTTCTTTTGTTTGTGAGTATATCAGGGTAGAATGAGCTGCAGTTTTCTTTCAATGCTCATCTCGGTTGATTTTTCTATTTTCTCTCCTCGTTCCTTCCAGAACTGACGCTGCCTCAATTTTACAACTTCCTGCATGAGATGGAGAGAGCCAAGGCCAGCTTGGAGTGTTTTAGTTGATTTTGCTTGTGTGCACGTGTAAGTGCGGTAACTGGGTAGGGTGTACTGTGTGCATGAATTCATTTTTCTATGTTTGTCCACAGTGAAACTAAACAAAACATTGTATTGACTTTACTATTAAACAAAAATAAAAACAGTTTGAGTACTGTCATAGATACAGAAAGACAAACAGCTGGATGCTGCATATAGTACATCATAGAAAAGAAATCATTAAGACGTGAAATCTTTTGTTTCTTGTTTTGTTTTGTTTTTCCAAATGAAAAGTCAAACAAAGCAACAGAAACTTGCAGCGGTTCATGCAACAGAGAGATTTATTCAGCCTTTGAGAAACTTTAGATGTCTGAGTCTGTCGCTCCGGTGTTCACTGGGAGTTGTGCCTGAACAATCAGGTTTTATGCAAAACATTTAAAAGATTATCTGGTTGTTACCAGGTCAGAACATTAGGAAACTACAGTTTTGTTCAAAATAACAACAGTGTGTTTTCAAAAAATGAAGTTCTTGTAATAGCTTTTATTTCCCAGCACACAGATGCACTTTCCATCCCAAATCAAACCATGAAAATAAATTTGTTGCTGTTTAGTATTTATTTTACAGAAAGTGAGGAAAATAAGTGTCTGCATTTTTCTTCATGAACTCAAACATTTACTGTATAAACTGAAATGCTTGTAGATTCATCTTTCCTGTGAGTCACTGAACTAATATTTACTTGTATATCAGCTGTTTCTGAGAACTGATTCACACCTGAGTTCATGGAGTCAAAGCTGTGATCAGGTTTATCGAGGAACCATGAGTGTTATTGAAAAGGTGTGTTTGGCTTGTAAGCAGACCCAACACCGTATCCTTCATATATGGCTGGATGATCTGCCTCCTCTTAAGTCTTCAGCGTACTGTGGCTTGAATTCAGTGTTTAAGGGTCGTCTCACAAACTGCCTGTGGCCCCAAGACCCAAAAAGAACAATCCAGCTTTCATCAATCCACTTGCTCCATTTGGCTTTAGACCAGCTAGTTAGATAAATGGATACATACTTACTGACTTACTTTATTTATCCCATCAAGGGAAATTATGGTGCTTCAGCAGCATAACGGTTTACAGAAACAAGTGTAAAATTCAGCTGTAAAAATAATGAATCAAGACTAAAGACCTTCTTATTACTATGGCATTTGGCACATAATATTTGTTTTATTATTATTATGATAAGTTTTTAAACCAGTTTATGAAAGCATGTTTTATTTGTACTACTAACTGGCATAGTTTGAATAAAGTAGACCTAGTTAATAATGATAAAAAATACCTGCTGTGAACTAAAAGACGTTTATCATCATCTCAAAGTGAAGTCAGTAACATGCTGCTTCTGCTTTATGGTGGTCCTCCACCTCTACAGGACACGGTGTCTGTGGTTCCCAAAAAGAATTTCAGTTTTGTTTTTAAAGAAAGGAACTTTTTGTGTCTAGTGGTCTTACTGACAGTGAGGAGATAGGAACAATACACAGGAAAGGGTTGACTGGGAATTGAACCTGTAACCACTGTAGGACTGCAGCTTCTATATATGGGCTGCCTACTCTAACCACAGAGCCATCCAGAAGCCCCCTAAAAAAATCTGATTTGGTTCATCTGACCACAGAACAGTTTTCCATTTTTCCTCAGACCATTTTAGATGAACGTTGAGAGAAGACGACTGTGTTTCTGGATGGTGTTCACATATGGCTTCTTCTTCCAGCTTTGACTGACATTTGTGGATCACGGTAATCTATGACATGTTCCTGAGCCCATGGAGTGATGTCCTGTAGAACTAGGACTGTTTTAATGCAGTGATGTCCTGTAGAACTAGGACTGTTTTAATGCAGTGATGTCCTGTAGAACCATGACTGTTTTAATGCAGTGATGTCCAGTAGAATCAGGACTGTTTTAATGCAGTGATGTCCTGTAGAACCAGGACTGTTTTAATGCAGTGATGTCCTGTAGAACCAGGACTGTTTTAATGCAGTGATGTCCTGTAAAACCAGCACTGTTTTAATGCACTGATGTTCAGTAGAATCAGCATTGTCCCATGTGATCTTCAAAGTCTTTGTGGTTTTATGAGCATTTTTCTGAATTTTTTCTACAATTTTTAAATTTATTGCAGATTAGTGAACCTCTGTCCATCTTTTCATCCAAGAAGATCTCTGAAATGTTCCTTTTATACTCAATCATATCACTGATCTCTTATCAATTAACCTAATTTAGTTGTTAATTGCTCCTCCATTTGCTGTTTATTTGCCCTAATTATTTTTTCAGCCTTTTGTTGCTCCTTCTCCAACTTTTTTGAGATGTGTTGCTGCCAGCAAGGACAAAATGACTTCACAGCCAGCAGAAGTTACTGTGGTTATGCACCACAGTAAACGCCACTTCCCTTCTGGGAAATATGTGGAACATGACATGAAATTAAGGAATGTTGGATTCGACATTGATCTGTACAGGATACTGAAAAAACAAGTGGTCGACGAACATGAACATGTGGCCAGAAATCACATATCCTAACGTTTATATGGACATGGTTTCAACGTGGGGAAAATACACAATGGAAGCCTGAAAATTACTGACTAGATGACTGACTACTGCTTGTGAACTGGTACCTGGCATGTTTCTCTCATTCAAAGGAGCCGTTTTAAATGTTTTACAGATGTTAATATGTTTTTACATTGTTGTTCTAAACCTATGCTTTACAGTTCTTTTACTGTTATCTTTTTCTTGGCTATTTCTCCACACTGTTTATGGTTGGAAAGTGAGACAAACATATCTAGACTGACTTGACAGTTGTGTTAAAACTATTTACATACTTTTCAATAAAGAGTTTGCAGAATAACACATTTATTTGTCTGTCTTACTTTACATACAGTGTTCATCCAAGCATTACAGCGCAGCTTTTTCTTCCTTTTGAAAAAAGCTTTCGGCATCCTGTAAAATGATAGCTCCGACTGCTTTTCAAACCTGTTCGTACAATCAATCGCACACCATCTCTTCCCCATTTTTTGATATTGTTCCTAAGTTTAGACGGTATTGAAGCCAATGCTGCCACTCACCTCCCTCCTTTTGCCACTCAGTGGTGTGTAACTGCAGTGACTTCCGTTTGCTGTGATGTCACGTGCATACCTTCTATATACTGTTTTTTTCATCATTTATATCATTCATTGGTTAAAGGGGCTTTAAAAAATGGTGCTTAACACAAGGTTCACAAGTAATAATTATTACAAGTTAATTGTCTGGCTTGTAGAGAAGTGGATTTTCTTTTAAAGATTTGTTTTTGCTTGAGTGTCCTTTAATCGCAGTTGGGAGACAAGAAGGTGGGGGAGATACTTGGCAAAGGGTCATGAGGTGGGAGTTGAACCCATGACCACTGCATGAGGACTGAAGCTTGTCCATGGGCCACCTGCTTTAGCTGCTAGGCTATGCAGCAGCCCTTGTAGAGAAGCGTTTAATCGAGAATAGTCATGTAGCAGGGCCCACTATGATTGTATAATCAAAGAGTTTCTGAGAGGCCATAGCGTCAAACAGCCTCTCTTTAAAAAGAATTCCTGAAAGTCAGTGATTGATCAGATACCGCTTTAATAATAATAACACTAATAAAAAAAGTTGTAGATAAAATGTATCTACACAAATGAAGCTTCCCTTTCAGGATTAATGAAAACCATCTGGGCCAAAGGAAGATGGATTACAAACTAACAAAGAGGTTAAGTTATTGATCATCATCAGGACAACAAGGATGAGCAAAGATGTAAAACATTTCCAGATATCTCTTCCTCCAGATTCCTGTCAACACTGCATGTTGTCTATTTGTTAATTTCTGCCTCCCAGACAAAGAAAATTCTAAGTCTGTTTCTGGAAGATGTCGAGACTAGAGACCACAGACTTATTTGTAACCTTACATCCAACCAATAACTGCAAAGAATTTGACAAAGTAGTCTGATCACACACAGAATTAAGATCTTTATTTATTCATATACTATTATTAATCCCTGTGGGGAACGCTTTATTCGCATTTGACCCATCTGGGCTACTGGACCCAGGGCAGTGGGCTGTTGCGGTGTGGCGCCCAGGGTGCAGGTGGGGGTTTTGGGTGCCTTGCTCAGGGGCACCTCATCCATGGATGTGGACGTGGGGAGGCACTTGTTCAGGCACT
>JBAMYA010044220.1:0-12648 GCA_037176975.1 Arrhamphus sclerolepis
TCCACCTTAAAGCAGCTGCTCTCCACCTCAGTTATTCCACCTTAAAGCAGCTGCTCTCCACCTCAGTTATTCCACTCAGAACTGAACAAACACTTCCTCACAAATGACGTTTATAATCGTCTGCACACAGATATCAAAAAAACCAAATGTTTATAATATTTTCCATTGAAAAAGACTATTTTTGTAATAAAGCGTCTCCTATTTTCCTTCTATTCCTGCTTTGTTTTGTCTCAACAACGCAGAGGCTGATTTTTTCTGTTTTTCTTCCAACCGTCCAGCCACTAATGCATCTGGTCACCTGTTCCCGTGGGAACAGCAGTCTCCATCTCCAGGTGTGTCCACACCTGTCTATTTCAACGACCGCCAAATGTCACAGGACCAAAGACACACAGGACTGGAGCAGTTCAAGGGAACGTAAAGGCAACACGCTTCTGTCCAGCAGCGTTGGTATTTACAACCATTCATCGTCCCGTCAGGAATTCCCTCTGAAATATTATCAAGTACAAACGCTTTTCTTTGTTTGTTTGTTTGTTTTCGCCCTGGTACTGAGACTTTCTGCACCGTTACTAAAGTTGAAAGGTTCAGAAGTGAAATTTTCACTGTCATCATCATCATTATTGACCTTCAAAGGCATGAAACATCTGGTCAAGCAGCTGGAGGCCACAGACTTCAGACCAGAAGTCCTCAGAGAGATGATAAGAAGCTGTTATATCCACAAAAGGGTGAAAGTTGAACACTGGAGGCTGGCAAATGGAGGGTGGGGACTGGAGACTGTGGACAGGGGACTGGAGACTGGAGACTGCGGACAGGGGACTGGAGGCTGGAGACTGTGGACAGGGGACTGGAGGTTGGGGACCAGAGCTGGAGGCTGGGGGCTTGAGACTGGGGGCTAGGGAGTGGAAGCTGGGGGCTAGAGAATGGAGGGTGGAGACTGGAGCTACAAGCTGGGAGCTGGGGACTGGAGGCCGGGGGCTAGAGGTTGGGGACTGGGGACTGGAGGCTGGGGGCTAGAGGTTGGGGACTGGGGACTGTGGGCTGGGGGCTAGAGGTTGGGGACTGGGGACTGGAGGCTGGGGGCTAGAGGCTAGAGAATGGAGGCTGGAGACTGGGGCCTGGAGCCGGAGGCTGGGGACTGGGGGCTATTGACTGGGGGCTAGGGACTGGAAACTGGGGGCTAGAGAATGGAGGGAGGAGACTGGAGCTACAAGCTGGGAGCTGGGGACTGGAGATTTTGGACTGGAGCTGGAGGCTTGAGACTGGAGCTGGAAACTTGGGAATGGAGGGTGGGGGCTGTTTTTTTTTTTTAAGATTTACAAAGAAAATTTGTGATGTTCGAACAAAAAGTAACATTTGCAATTTTACAACTATAGTAATTTTATGTTAAAATGTTACAAAAGTTGATTTTTTACAACAACAACAAAAAATATATAATTTTATGTTAAAAACTCACAATTTTGTGACATTTGTGCAATAAAAACTCTTGGTTGTTGAAAATAAATAGAATAATCTAAAAAAAAACAACATGTCTTTTTAAAAACAAAATTCTGTGATTAAACAAGAAAGAAATTGTGATTTCAGGACAAAATTTTGTCATTTATGATAAAGGTTGTAGTTTTTGTAAAAACATGATCTGTTACTGCTAAATTCATAATTTTAAACAAAATTTGTGATTATACCTGAATATTTGTGATTTTTGTACATAAGCCTTTTGACATAAAATTGCAACTTTGTCACAAAATTTTAATTTCATATAATTCCAGCTTAATGCCCTTTGTCGTCATCACTTCACAAAGTCGTGACTTTTTCATTTACAAACATCAACCAACAATAATTACAGCAGAGCTGTGAGAATTTGAAATTAGTGATTTTTACAAGAAAAATCAGTAGACCCAATTTTGTATATAAGCACATAAACTTATGACAAAAATTCTTGATTTTATTACATAACGTTTCAGTTACACAAAACTCACTTTAATGAGAAAGTTGCAAATTCGTGAAACTTGATAAGTTAAAAAAAAGTTTTCTTCCACTGTCTTTTATAGATCACATAAAAACAAATTATTTTATGAAAATTGACTTTTTTTTCGGGAAAATTCCAACATTCTTCTCTTAAAATCACTAATTCTTATAAATTTGCAACTCAACTTTTTTTTTTTTTTTTTTTTTTTAAAGAAAAATAGATATTTAATCAAACTCGCACCCTTTTTCTCCTAAAAATCTGATATTTCTTTCTTTTTCCAAGAAGATGAATACATTTATGATGAAATATTTTTGGAAAAATAGCAACTTTCTTCTCTTAAAATCTCTAATTTCACACTTCTTTCTCGTCAAGATTCGACTTTTTCTCTCATTAAACTAAATCTTTCCTTTTTGGAGAAAACTGACTGACTTCTTTTTTGTCTGAGAAAATTCCAGATGTTTCTTTGAAATGTGAAACATTAAGCTCTAAACTGAGCAGAAATGTTTATCTGGTCCAGGAAGAGTCCTAGAAATGTGAAATAAAGCAGAAACTCTTTCCTCCTGTTCCTCCACAACATTTACAACGTTTTTATTTTGAAAAAAGAAACACCCGTTTCGCTCTTTAGGTGCAGATTTGGACTCCCAGCTCGGCTCGGTTCTCTGGAACAGGAGGCCCAGCTGATGTCTTACCTGGCGGTTCGGCGAGTGCAGGTCCGGGTCCGGGTCCGGGTCAGTCCCTCATTTTAGCCCGGCGGGAGAAGAGTTCGGCTCAAACGTGAAGCGACTTTCTGGAGGTGAAATCCGAGAAACTGGATCCTGCTGCCGCTCCCGTTTCATGGGCGTGGAGCTGAAAATGAAGTTTAAAAAAAAAAGAGAAAAGAATAGAAAAGAAAAAAACACTGTACAAAGGAGGAAGGACAGCACCCAGGGCCGTTTCTAGCTGTTTTAAGGGCCCATTCAAGGTTCCGATTGGGGGCCAATAAGGCTGCTGAATGACTCAGCATTTCACCATTAGAGCAAGAAAATTATGCAATGACACACACACACACACACACACACACACACACAAACTGGTGGCTTTTTCTGGTGTTGTTTTGGGGATTTTTATTGTAAAAGTCCGACATTAAAAAACAAACTTTTAACTCAATACAAGTTAAATAAATAAGTTTAAAAAATTTGCAACTTTCTGATAAAATTCATGAATTTTGTGTAAATGGAACACTTGGTAGATTATATAGCAACTTTTGATTGTAAAAAAAAGTATTTGTAATAAAATTGCAGCTTTATAGCAAAATTTAAATTTTGTATAATTCCAACTTAATGTTCTATCATCACATTGTTTAAAAAAAAAACATTTTGCAGTTGTGATTTTTTTTTCAATTAGAACACCAACTTTGTTGTAAAATTATTTTTTGAGGCAAAGGTATGAATTTATGTACAGAAATCACTACTTTTGTTAAAATTGACAAATTTTGCAATATAACAAAACATTTTTTTGTCACAATTTTGTTCCACTTCTGAAATGATTGTCAAATCAGCGCCATGCCAATCAGCAGCAGAGGAGGCGGGACTTAGTTGAGATCTAGCAGTATATTGGCTGCTGAATGACTCAGCACTTTGTACATCAACATCGAGGACCAAATTTCTGCTGCTAAATGCAGCGGTGTTAACTTAACGACTTCATCGTTATATTTGGTAGGTATTCAGACCCCTTGAGAGATTTTTTTTTTTTTAAAGCAACTAACAACAAACCTGGTGACAATAAGATGAGGACTTGACACCACAGTGACAGCTCAGCGTTCATCATCAAGTCAGAAATGAAGAAAGACGATGAAAACCAAAGTGATTGGCATTAATTTATTCAAAAATTAGGAAAATTGCTCCCTTCACTGTCACTCATATATTTCATTTATTCTTAAAAGGGGAAATATTATGGTGCTTTTTCAAAAGTTGTTAATTTCCTGAGCTCTCTTGAAATATTTGGTTGAAACACCACAGAGGTACAAAAGCAGCCTGTCAATCATAGCTGGGGTGGGAGGGGTGGGTGATGGTGGTGGTGCTGGCTCAGTTCTGTCAAAGCTTTTGATACATCAGTCACTTATTTTGAAAAGAAAAAAAAGTATCCTTTAAAATATCCCAACAGGTAACGACAAAGCAAAAAAAATAAATGCCCAACTCACAGCAGCTTCAGAAAACAGCTCAAGTCTTCTCGACTGCAGCTGATAAGGCACAAAAGAGGTCATTTAACACCTCTAAGTCTTTAAAAAGTCGATTCTGTGCATGTTTGACTTGAGGACGACAGGAATGTTTGACATGATTTAATATGACATCATGTTTGTAGAAGCTGAGCCAAAAAAGCTGCCGTAAATCCGATCTTTAACACTGAGCAATCATTGAATTTAATTAATTTAGGGCTATGAATTAGACATTAATTAGACAAGCGAGGAATTCAAAGCTTGACAACTACAGTGGGATTTCTGGTCTCTGGGTTAGGAATCTGGAAACATTTGTTTGAAATCAAACGTGTGGCAGCTCATCTCCATGGGAACCTGGTAGTCACAGGTTTCCATGGCGATGAGCTCTGAGATTCAGTACAGTAGCTCTGACCGGTGGTTGATGGTTTCCATGGCAACAAGCTCTGACGGGCAGCTGACGGATTCCATCGTGACAAGTTCTGACTTGACTGGCAGTTGATGGTTTCCATGGCAACGAGCTCTGGTTAATGGTTTCCATGGCAACCCAAACATTGTACAGAATCAATTTTTTTTTTCTTCAGAAGATGTATTAAAGTTTTCTCAGTTTTCACCTTGCAGCAATAAATCCAAGAATCATGACAAATTCTCAACAACATCTGACCGCTTCCAATCACATTTCCAAAGAAGAAGAAGAAGCAGCCCTCACTGCTGGAGGCTTGACTGTGGATCCCTTTAAAGCTCCAACACCCTCCCATACTCCCTCCCATACGCTCTCTCTCACGCCCAACTGTTATCTGCTACATATTGAGGCTGTAAGGCAAAAAGCATCATAGTTTGGGAGCGCGGGAACACGATCGATGGAAGAAAAGAAGATAATGTTCTCGCTTTGTCTCCATGTTCCTCAAGTCTTCCAGGACGTTTGAACCTCCTGAGCGGTGTGTCCAGGTGCTGCAACATCAGTGGAGGATCATTTCCTGCTCCTCGTCTTCCTCGGCGGCTGAATCTTCACATCTGTCTCTGTCCTGTCGCAGTAACGGCAACTCCAGCTCGGAGTTCTTACTGCTGAGTGGCTTTAAAGAAGGAACCTTACCTGGGGGGGGGGAGAAAATGATCGATGTCAGTACTTCCACTGCTTTTAAAAGCCTTTCTCAATGAAAAAGACATGAAAAATAAATAAATCACATGTACATAAACGTGTGAGCAGTCTGAGGCAGAAAGATTAACATCACCAGCTGTTGTTGTTCCCTGGAGCTTCATCTGGGAGCATTTTATTTCATGTATATAAATAAATAAAAATATCACAAATATATGGACAGGAATAGTTACAACTTATACATTTGTGCAACTAAAACCAGTGATTTAATGGGAGCAAAAAATCTAATCAAATCCTAATATTCACTTGAAGCCATATTGCCCAGAATACACCTCAGTGGCGGGAAAACTTTAAACCACTTTGGAGCACTTTCAGAAGATAAATTATACAGGGTGGTTCGCTTTCAGTTAACTTTATGACCAATTAGACATAAATAATCAATCACTAAGTTGTTTTTTAAGTTTTTAATGCAGAGAACCAGAGCTAGTGAGTCAGTTATAGATGTCAGATCTTTCTGGAATTCCTGGACTGGAATTACAGAATTGTATCTTATCAGTGTCTGAAACATGAAATTTTCTGTGCTGTGCTGCCCCTCTGTGGTCAGAGGTGGTACTGCAGGATGTACTGAGCTGGTAAGACTGGCAACGAAAGACAGGAATGAACGCTCACTTTTGGAATAAAACGTCTTGAGTCCCACGTGTAGTGAAATACCGCACAGACACACAACGAATCCCAGCCACTTGATGGCGCTCATTTTGTCTCCCATCAGATGTGCGGCCAAAAGCAGCGTACACACCTCCTACAGGAAGAGAGAGAAAACAAAACACAAGGAAAGGAACCAAATGAAGGGTTTTTAGACATCTGAACAAATTAAACATCAATGTTTGTACACAGCAGCTCCTCTGTGAACATTTGATTTTAAATCAGTAAACCAACCAGAACCAGAGTTTTCTTCCTCTGACTTACTGGTTTAAAGCTGACGTAACGTGTGACAGTGACACATCGTAACTGAGAGGTGTCATAAGAAAAGTGGATAGTGTAAAGTGTATGTGGAAAAAAGTGGTACCAAATTAAAATGGTGATCAAATGTAAACTGAGAAAAGACAAACCTGTACATAAATGTCAACAATGTACATAAATAAACTACAAAACTTTCTGAAGTGCTGAGAGGCAGAGGTGTGCGTCAGAGCCTGAGGACATGGAGGACGCTTTCTGCAGCCACCTGGACTAAATCAGCTTCCTCAAAGAGTCTGAAAAGAAGGATCACTTGTTTCAGGGATGACTGGTTGGATTATTCATGTTTTTGGCAGCGTTGGATTCCAGGGGGACAGGATTGAATCCTTCAACCGAGACTGAGAGTCATGGTAGCAAGATCAGAATCTGGTTTGACACTGAAATGGAAAACATTTTTATTAGAGGTCCACTGATGAGAAAAAACTGTAGGACATGGTAGACTGGATGGATGATGGATGGAGGGATGGAGGGAGGGATGGATGACAGATGGAGGGATGGATGATAGATGGAGGGATGATGGATGATAGATGGAGGGATGATGGATGGAGGGAGGGATGGATGATGGATGGAGGGATGGATGATAGATGGAGGGATGATGGATGATAGATGGAGGGATGATGGATGGAGGGATGGATGATAGATGGAGGGATGATGGATGGAGGGATGGAGGGATGGATGATAGATGGATGGATGATGGATGGAGGGATGGAGGGAGGGATGGATGATAGATGGAGGGATGATGGATGGAGGGATGGAGGGAGGGATGGATGATAGATGGAGGGATGATGGATGGAGGGATGGATGATAGATGGAGGGATGATGGATGGAGGGAGGGTTGGATGGAGGGAGGGAGGGATGGATGATCGATGGAAGGATACATGGAGGGATGATGGATGGAAAGCTGAATGGAGAGATGTATGGATGATAGATGGAGGGATGTATTGAAAGATGATGGATGGAGGGATGATGGACAGATGATAAATGGAGGGATGATGGATGGATGATAGATGGTGGGGTGGATGGAGGGAGGGATGATGATAGAAGGATGGATTGATGATAGATGGCTGATAGAGGGATGATAGATGGAGGGATGAACGGATGAGGGATGGAGGTATGATGGATGGATAAGGGGTTGATGGAGGGATGGATGAATGAATGATAGCTGGATGATGGATGGATGGAGGGATGACAGATAGCTGGATTGATGATAGATGGATGCCATGGCAAACTGCTGCATAACTGCATCTGGAGGTCAGTGACAACCTACAGCAGTGTGGATATGGAACATCAGCACCTTAAAGATCCCTGATATGGATCATCAATACCTTGAAGATCCCTGATACAGACAAGGTGAGGCTGGAGGTTCTGGAGACGAGCAGGAACTCGGAGAAACCCAAACCGAAGGCCAGCGAGCCGCCGATGGCCAGCGTGAAGAGGGAGTAGAGGAGAGGAGAGAGGTCCGTCACCCGGAACAACTTGTCTGAGGTGCTGAGGCTCAGCGCTGCAGAACCAACATGTTTCTGTCAGTATTCATGCCAACAGTGTTTCCCGGTAAATTAACCCTTTACTGTTCCAAAGATGAAAGCTTGTGTTGGAGGAATCTTCACCAGTTAAAAACGTCAGATGCTTTTTAAAGGAACCAGCGCTCTCAATGCTGCCAAGTGAACAGGTATACCAGATACAGCTGTGCTCAAAGCTTTACACACCCTGAGCTCTTGATAGACCTCTGCACATTTCAATCAAAAGATTAATGCCAATCTGTAGTGATCAAACTGATAAAGAAGTGGAAAATAAGGAGTTGTGTTGACACCAAGTCAGATACAGGCTTCTCCCCAGAACAGTGGTGTGTCTGTTTAAAGATACACACCGTCACGTACCCTGGCAGAATTAATAAAATAAAATCTTTCATGAAATCAGAAGCGTCATCACTCCAAATGATTTTGCTCCAGAGGTTTTGAGCCTGTCCAGGTGCTGTCCTGCTGATTGTAAGTGGCTGTGGTGTAATTGTGTCTTTCTTCTGGAAACTCATCCATGCAGCCCATTTTCCATCTTTGAACAGCGACACCACTGTTCTGTAGAACGTTCTGGATGTCAGCTGATGTTATTTATGGGTTTTCTATCTGACCGTGGCTTGGAGTCAACATAGCACCTTATGATCCACTTCTTTATCAGAGTTTGAACACTAAAGATCGGCATTGTCTTTCAAGGTATTTTTGGATCTAGTCAGTATCCAGACAGGAAAGTGGGCAGAGGCAGGTTGGGAGTCGAGCCTGTGACCGCTCTGTACGTGGGCCGCTTGCTCTAACCGCTGCGCCACCCAGTGGCCCAGATTGGCATTTTCTAATGTTTGGATATCTTTTTACATCCTTTTCCTGTGTTGTGAAGTTCTACTACCTTCCCTCTGACGTCCTTTGACAGGTGCTTTTTGCTTTCCTCATCAATCAGAATCCAACAAAGTCAGAGCAGGCCAAAACTTGTGAGCAGGGCCGTTTGGATGTTTTGACTCATTAATATGATTTAAAAAAAATAAATAGTGATAGTAAATAACTTTGCCGGGGTACACCATTTTTTGAGCACAACTATGTATATTTGATACAGATCTTTAATTATAGTCCTCAAGCTAGTTTTCATGAGCAAAATTGCTGGAAATCCATGAGAAAATTTCACTAAAAACTCAGCAGGTAGAATCTGAACAAAGCTTCGAAGAGCCGACTGACCTTCGTTATAGAGGAAGAGAGGGAAGAGGCCCAGAAACATGAGCGGCTGTAGGTGGTACATGGCATCTATGGGGTTCTGAAGGCCTGAAACAAACATACAAGAAACACCTTCAGGAGGGAGGATTTGTGATATTTCACAGGTTTTGTTGGAAAATCCCCCCAAACTTTCTGGTTGGTTGGTTGGACGCCAATCCAGTGGTCTCTTGGACTGGCGTCCAACCAACCAGAAGTCACTTCTATACCGAAATCACACCATTTTCTTTTCATTCTGCATTCACTCTCCACTCTGCATTCACAGTTCTTTTGTTGTTTTTTTTGATCACCTCCTCTTTTTTCAGCGCTCCACAATCTGAAAACGGTCTCTTTCCTTCATTCAGTCGGAAACTAGTCCCTAATGTCTACGCTCACTGAATGCTTTAGTCACCTGGGGTCCGTTTCAGAGACGAGGCTCAACCAGTTTCTGGTTCCAGATCAGCTGTTCAGAATCGGTTCAGCTGACTCTGACTAGGTTGACTCAGAGTTACTGCGACTAAGCCATCATCAATGGAGCTCTGATACCGTGAGTCACCATAGCAACGCCAGAAAACGCCTACTCTTCTTTGTTGAATCAGAGATTTTATTGCAGACGACTGCAGGAAGGAGATGAGTTGATGAGGAGAAATTAGCGAGTGAATGCGTAATTTGAAGGTTTAGTTTCAGGAGAAATCCTGCTGACATGATTGAAACATTTGAAGATGAAGTGTAAAACGAATTTCAGACAGGTGACTCAAATGTAACAGACAAATTAAAATTTGGGAGGAATGGAGAAATCATTTGATGGGAGTATGGATGATCAACACGTCCAGTCCCTCTGGTGAATCCTGATGGGACATTTCTGACTCATGCTAACAGAGACCATGTAGGTGCCACAGATTTTGGTTTAGGGGAAGGATCACTGGATTTGTGGTTTGTTTATTTTGGCTGTTATGGTGATGGGGAGCATGGGTCACGTGACTGTAATTGGTGGCAGGTGGTACGATTATGAAGCGGCTGTCAGTCAGGAACAGGTTTTTTTTGACACAGAGAGGAGGGCTGGGTAGCCATAATTTTGTTGACCGCAAAGCAATCAAATAAGGCGAAGATTCTGTACACTGTTTAATCGTGTTTTCTATGAGACAAATGTATCGCTGTACGAAGCCTATAAAAAAAAATCCCAAATTACCTTCAATAAACTCAAAAAAAAGAAAGAAAGACTGGAATTGCTGACGGCGCGTCATAAAATAGACAGAACCCAACCTCTGTCTCTCGAGTGACTGTGGAAGTCGCTACAGACCAGGTTTACTCCACAGAGTTGGTTACCATGGTAACAGAGACCAGGTTTACTTCAGAGTCAATTACCATGGTAACCCTCTGGGTCGGGGTTCAGTACCCTCGCTTTGTGAAATGGAAAACTCTGACTTTCCCAGAGTTCCGGTTCAACATACTCAGAGTTACTACAGAAACGGACTCCTGGTGGCAACAGAAAATAAAGTTTCTACCTGCTTGTTCATGAGGACAAACATGGCGTCCATCATGGGTCATTTTATAGGACCCATTTTAAAACCCTCCCCGAGTGGCTCTATGAGGACAGACTGATCTGATTGGCTCCCCAAGACTTTTAAGGTATAAATAGCTGGATGAAAAAGAAGAAAATTTTAATAGCTGGACGTCTAGATTTCTGTACTGGTCATCACATAAACCCACAACACAGCAACAGCCACTGACCCAGGTCTGCCTTCTGCATGAGGACCTGAGTGAGGGTCCAGCGGATCCCCCCGATGAATGATGCCAGCAGGACCATGATGAAGCCCTCCAGGTTGAACTGGGTCGCCTTGTACGTAAACATGAACAGCCCACCCGAGATCAGCAGGACCACCAGGATCAGGAAAGGGTTCTGGTGGGAGACGTGAGAGGAGACAGCAGAAGAGACAAGAGACAAACAGAGAGAAAACTGAGATGCTTGAATTTTCATCACAACAGCTCTGAATGCCACTTTCCGTCCTCCTGGACTTACGCTCCCGTTTCTTTTACTAAAGAAGTAAATGTGGCAGCTGGACAGAAACTGTTAACTGCTGGAAAAAATAAATAAGTTCACGCTCATTCATCTACTTCTGAAATCCACAGAGACGTCCAGAACATGCTGAGGAATAAAAAGATGTGGGAAAAGTGGAATAACTGAGATGGAGAGCAGCTGGTTTATGTAGAAAAGTCAGGATTTATTAATGTTAATTTTTGTCAAACCCCGTGATTTTTGTAAAATTCTCTTTTTATTTAAAATGTATTTAATATGATTTACTATAAAAAGTTGAATCATACAAAATTTGCAATTTTACAGCTGTTGTAATTTTATGTCAAAATTATGCAAAAAGTTGATATTTTCTAACAAATAAAATTGTAATTTTAAGTTAAAAAAAAGCAAAAACAATTTTGTGACATTTGTGACTGTTGGATTAAAAGTCTTGGTTGTTGAAAGAAAAAAAACAACAAGGTTTCAATCTTTTCAGAACTTGACAACAACAAACCAATAATTTCCTGCCTAAAACCCCAAAAGATGGGTCCAACAGACCGCTGTCAGTGTTCAAATAATAATACTGATGTTTGAATAAACATTTATATATTTTTTTAAATCACAGAAGTTCTCCAGCATTCTAATTTTTCTGTATTTTGCCGTGACGCCAGCGTATTGAACTGAAGCCTGACCTTTTTGAGTGGTTACAGCCCGACACACAACTTCACTGTGACAAGACGCCACAGATATAAAACTGAATCCTGTAGCTGCACTTCCACCAACCAACTGTAGGTGGAGTCTTTGATCTGAACGGAAAGCTACTTCTGCGTGGTCGGGCCATGACTGAGGTAAACCGGCGGTCACTCACCGGCTCCTCCAGTTTAAAGAGTAGCGAGAAGAAGAGGATGAAGAGCACGGCTGAAGACTTAGTCATGGTGTACCTGGAAAAAAAAAGTTAGAGACACAACGTCACAACGGGCGAATGGGCAGACTGCAGACGACTGGACCACAAACTTACAAGCTGATGGTGATGAAGAGGAAGCTCCAGTTGGAAAGTCCGATGTCCAGCGCTGTTGCTAACGCTGTGGAGAAGATGGAGGTGGTTTAGGACACTTCAAACGGGACTCAGGACCCAACGGCACGAGCAGGAAAAACCTCCATTGGATAAAAGGACTTTTTAAAAGTGTTTCTGTTGTTTCACCAAAAGACCAGAAGGTGTTTTGTTTTTTTGTTTGTTTGCTTTAACAGAAGAGTTGATTACTGAAGAAACTGAAGTCGACTTGTTTTTCCTCAAGTATCCAATGAAGGCACGGGCGTCAAACTCTATTTCAGCCACGTCATCACCATGGTTACCATTAAAAGGGCCACATCTTTATTTTCTCATCCAGCTAAATATATGACTTATCATAAAGTTGAGGCTTTTGGATTAAAAATAACAAATGTTTTTTGTATAATAACCCAATTTTTCACAAAACATTTCCTTTATGTGTGTTTGTGTTTACATACACACACACACACACATATGTATGTGTATACATAGATATGTATACACACCTCAGTTATTCCGCCTTAAAGCAGCTGCTCTCCACCTCAGTTATTCCACCTTAAAGCAGCTGTTCTCCACCTCAGTTATTCCACCTTAAA
>JBAMYA010044221.1:0-12648 GCA_037176975.1 Arrhamphus sclerolepis
TCATGCTTTGGGGCTGTTTTTCTGCAAAGGGACCAGGACGACTGATCCGTGTAAAGGAAAGAATGAATGAGGCCATGGATGGTGACATTTAGAGTGAAAACCTCCTTCCATCAGCAAGGACATTGAAGGTGAAACGTAGTTGGGTCTTTCAGCATGACACTGATCCCAAACACACCGCCTGGGTAACGGAGTGGCTTCGTAAGCATTTCAAGGTCCTGGAGTGGCCTAGCCAGTCTCCAGGTCTCAATCCCATAGAAAATCTTTGGAGGGAGTTGAAAGTCCATGTTGCCCAGCAATAACCCCAAAACACCACTGCTCTAGAGAAGATCTGCATGAAGGAATGGGCCAAGATACCAGCAACAGTGTGTGAAAACCTTGTGAAGACTTCCAGAAAACGTTTGACGTCTATAATTGCCAACAAAGGCTATAGAACAAAGTATTGAGATGAACTTTTGTTATTGATCAAATGTTTTACTCATTTTGTCTCTCATAGTTGAGGTATACCTATGATGAAAATTATAGGCCTCTCTAATCTTTTTAAGTGGGAGAACTTGCACAGTGAGTGGCTGACTAAATACTTTTGTGCCCACTGTACCTGTAAGCACCACTGGAGGGAAAATAGCGAGGTGGCTGTCAGCTATTTGTGATCAAAAACATTTTCTGCAACCAGCCCTGAGTCATTTCCAGTAATCAAATATTTTTTTAACCGAAGAAAAGACAAGGGGCGTTTTTGTGATTGAAGGTCTAGTTTATAAGAATATTGTATTTTTGAAGCAAATTTGAAAAAGGAAACCACCTTCATGTTTATGTGGACATGTCTTGTTGTGTAATTGTATTGAATTGAATTGAAATTAATTGTGCAGCCTCAGTATTCTGTTTCCAGTGTGCCTGACATGTTCAATTTGCCAAATCAATATGGAGCCAGTTTTTTGTGAGTGGTGCAAGTTTGCTTAAAAGACCTAAACCTCGTATGATAGATGTACAATTCTACTTTGGAAAGATTTCTATATCAGGGAATCTTTCTTATGACCTGATACAGTTGTTTGCCACAGTGTTTAGTTCATTTTTTTGAATGGAAATGATGTAGTCACCCTGAACTGAATATTCTCTGGTATGGAGAACTGTGTTTACAACGGGAGTACGAGACGGCTGTGCTAGCACTTAACTTACATAATCGCTAAATGTTAGTGGTTGACTTGCGGTTAGAACAATAATTTTAAACTTTAGAAAACGGCCCCTCCCACCAGGAAGCAAATGCTTGGGAATAGAGAGTGGCCACACTCTTTGTAGGAATGAAATGACATGCAAAGAGTATGAAGATCAGGCTACCGTTTTACCCTTATTTTTTTCAAAATTTTCCAAGGGAGAGGCTCCCCGGACACCCCCTGCAGACCAACCCACCTCACCATGTTGGTGCCCCATGTTGGCACCACTGTGATCTCAAAAGCTGGGGAGAACCCTGAAGGACTTTTTTCTTGGTCCTTGAGGACACTTCATCTTTCATATCACATGTCAAACTCAAGACATGCACGCTAAATTCAGGCATAATGCAGCTTTAGCAGTATTTCAGCTCAGAAGTTCACAATTTAATAATGGAAACATCTAAATATGAAAATATCAGTATATAAAACACGTGTCAAACTCAAGGCCAAATCCAGCATGGCACTTCATTTGTATCTGGCCCATGAAAGCGCACAAAGAAAACAATATACTTATACCTCTAACATTTCTTAGGAAATTTCAGTGTGAATAACTGAGGTAGAGAGCAGCTAGTTTGTCAAAAAGTCATGATTTGGAGAGGAAAAAAAAAGTTGGAAAGTTTACAACAGAAACCAAGTTTCTGTCCTGACACATTTCAGATGTAGCAACATTCTCTACCAACAACTCTACAAATACATGAACAGAGGCTCCTCAAGTTTAGACCGAGGTCCTCCTGCATCTCAAGAGCCAGACCACATATTGGTCAGAGAAGGCTAAGATGGTCTGAGAAAGGTAAAAAAAAAAGAAACATCTATGTAAAAGCTCCCACCACTCATTCAGAACTGAAGAAGCCTTTGAGACAAGAAGTGAAACGTCTTAAAGAACCAAGAAAACAACTCCTGTTAATTCAAACTTATGATCGTCAGATCCAGAAATACCAAAATCACACAAAACTTTAAAAAAAAAGAGAGCGCCTGGATCACGGTTATTATTACTCGATGAAGAAAGAAACTGACCTGCAGAATCCAAAGCTCTTCAGGTAACTGCAGAGCGGTCTGTCTGTCTTTTGGTCTTCGCGGGCTGCATTAAGCCCGTGGGCAAAGGACAGCAGCTCAGGAGGCAGCAGGGCGTTTGTGCGCTCCACATACCGCAGAACCCCAACAACATGGCGGATGTTCTTCTCTGAGATCAGCAGCAATGACCTGCTGATCTTGGAACAGTTCTCTGTTTTATCCTGAGAGGAAACCTCCAGAAAAAGAAATAAACTTAATCAAGAAAATGTTTCAGCTACAAACATGAATATTTAGTTATGCACTGATTATTTATACTTTACTTCAAAGAGTTATTCACTGAGATGACATTAACTTCTGATTCTGGTGATTGATATGGAAGACAGCACAAATGTTGACTTCATGATCCTGAGTTACAGGGTCGTGAATTTATGTAAAACAAAAGAAACAGCAAAATAAGGCAAGGCATCATCCATTCTTGTTGAAAGAGGATTCAAATTTTGTCAGACTGGATCTGTGCAAGTGTCTTTGATTCGTCAATGATGTCGTTGACTGATTACTGGACATTTTCTATTAATTGTCACTGCACATATAAAACAGCCCCTGCTCAACATCTAGATAATATACACACTAAATAAAACCAAACCCTCTGAACCAATAACCATTTAACTTTCAGGCTTGGAGGCTGCTTGTTGATTTAGTTCTGGTCTTATTATTGTTTATATTTCTCATTTTCTAGTCAAGGGGCACTAAAACCAAAGTCTCACATCAACTTGCTTTTGTCATCACGACTGGGTTTTTGGCGAGGCAATTAGACATTGGATCATGCAGAAGGACCCGTGAGATCCAGGTGGAAAAATGCTCATTTTGGACTCTCCAGATATTTTATTTTTATATTGAATAACATTTTCCTTTGTCCAAAATATAAGCATTTTCTAAACCTTGAAAATGCAACATTGAAATTCTGACATTGCTAAGGATTTTAGGACCTGTTACCTGTTCAAAAAACTGATGAACTAACTGAAGAAATAACTAATGACTAATCTTGTCCAAGTTCAGTGATTTCATTTGTCTGGTCTGAAATACTGTAGGGCAATTTCTACTAGTATCTCACAAAAAAAAAAAAAGATATTACACTTCTACACTGACAGAAGTGTAGTAATGACAGAAGTAGACTGTTACACAGCAATGATGGTCATCTGCGAGAAGAGGAGGCTGAACACAATCAGCACTGACTCAATACAGGCATTTGTTTGGAGCCACACTTAAGTAAATAACCCACTAAAGGGACTTGGCTCCTTTGCTCTGAGACAATTCCTGAAAATTAACACTGGCGGGTGGCCCCTGGATTCAAACCTGAAAACAACCACAGACCTTGGCGAATGAAAGCAACCAGCACGTGTCATGAAAGCAACCTGTGTCATCGTTGTTGTGAGGATAGTTGATTCTTTTTTTTCCCTCTCTTTTTTTTTGGGACTTACTCGTTTAGAAAGGTTTCTGAAGTTTTCAGCCATGCAGAAGAGTCTTCTGCCAAACAGTTTGGGAGAAGCTGGAAATCCGTAGTGGACAACAGAGTTTGCATCTCTGATGCCAAGACATGACAGACACTCGTCGGTGGTCACTTCACGACAACAAACACACACAAAATCTGACATCAGCCAAAGGAAAACTCAACAGCTATTCAAGTATTTTTTGTTGATGGTGCCATTTACCAAGAATAACATTAGTGCCAGGTCCAATGGGTTTTCTCCACTGCTGGATTACAAAATCAAACTGGTGAGTTAATTCCTCATGGGTCTTGAGACAGAAAGCTGATTTGCTGCTCACAGCCTAAAAAAAGGAAGAAGAAGAAAGAATACAATGTCAATTCAGTCAATATTAATAAACAGATAAACATCATAAGTTAAAAAATTTCACATATTGGCTAATATATATCGACGGGCCAATATATCAAGCATCACTAGCTTGAAGGTCCATCCCCAATTTCTGGATGATCCAATCCAGGAAGAAAAAATAATCAACTGACCAACAGCTGACCTCCATGTCAAAATGTCCAACTTTAAAGCATAAATTAACATACTGACTGGAATAAAAAAAAACTGTTCTGATCTCTATGATTACATTTTACATCCATGACAACTGTACAAGGGGTCAATGTTTTGTACCACATTAGGGAAAAATATAATAAATGAGATTATTCCAATTAAATGGCTGGACGCCATTTGATTTGCTTGTTTTAGGCTTCTTCTTTATGTACAAAAACAAACTGGAATTAATTTGACATATTGCCTTGTAAAGCAGTAAAACGACTGATGGAGGAGGTTGTCACCTTGAAAACATCTTCTACTTCCTGAGAAGAGTTTGCTATTATCACAGTTTTCTGGCAAACATCAGGGCTGAAATACAGCGCACCCAGCAGCGCTGAGATCTTACTGCTCTCTAGAGTCATGGTGGTGACCTGCAAAAAAATAAAAAAATAAAAAATAAAACTGCTGTAAAAATCTCAACATGCATCTCAAGTTATTAAAACTGCACATCTTATATTTTTCCTGAACTCTGTATTAAGAATATGAAATCCAAAATATGAACTACAAGCATATCTTGATATTTGGACATATGTCGACATTTACAAATTTTAAGACAAAAGTGTGAATAAAGTGATGATGAAGATGTGATGTGACAGACCTGGTGAACGTTTCCATAGAGAGCAGCTTCCTCAGGAATGGTGATGATGATGCAGGGGTACGGCATGTGACTCACAATCAGATCCTCCATGTGACAAGTCCATCTTTTTGCAGCCACAACAAGCTGCTGAGGACAGGAAGCTTTGTCCTGGCCGGAAGTCACTTTCTCAAAATGCTGCAAGATGGTTGTCATCTGACAAGAAAACATAAATTTTTAATTATTATTACATTATTAAAACCAGGATATACCATGTAGTCTTTAAAGTCCTCCACTCTTTACAGGTCTGAATATGAGATAAACACAAGCTCAGATTAACAAGAGCCTTATGTGTTATACCGACTCATTGTTTAGGGTGTTTTTCCAGAACATTTTCAAGTACAGCTCAACCCAAGTACAAGCAGCAGCGTCAGAACAATTTTCTGGTTATCAGATCGGCACCACCTTATCCTGATAAAATCAATGACAACTGAATGGAGGCTGAAAACATGCTCAACTTCATTCTGACTCTGTCATGATTTAAAAGTCTAAACTAAGACCTTCTTTTTTCAAAGAGGTGGCTAGTTTTAGGGTTATTTTTTAAGATATACTCATTTTTATTAGTTTAGTACACTTATTCATTTATACTATATTTTCACATGTGTATGTATTTTACCAGTTTTTATCTTACATTTACTTTTATTTGTCTCCTGTTGGTGTTTTATGTTTTGTTTTTATTCTCTAAAACACTTTGCTATACAAGTAAAATGTAACTGAATTGAATATTTATTTATCATTTTTCATTTATTTACACAGGTAATAACCCCACTTGGGTTAAAGTAATTCCAAGCCTCATTGCTCATTCAAGATCATTCTGGTTCTCTCAGACCATTTATGTTACTGGAGTTTACAAAAGCTAGAACTGTTGATGACTCCCTCAACCAAAGAGACAACTTTTCTTACAGCACAAAGCTTTAGCAATCATTTCAAAAGAGTCACCCCACAGACCTATCCGAAATGTAACTTTTCTCTAAATGACACTTCTGAGCAATCTAAATATATTGTTATATGTAGGCAGTTGCTACTGATGTCAAAGCTTTTAACAGAAAAAAGCTATTTTTATGTATTAAAAAATTACCAAAGATTATGTTCTTATATAAACTTGAACGAATTAACCGTCTCTTATTAAAAGGTCACATAAAATGCATTAATTGACTGATCAAATATGTTTTCTGAGGTCTCTAAATACGGGAGGGAGAGAGGGAGGGAGGGAGCGATGGAGGGATAGATATAACTTTATTGATCCCCAAAATGAAATTCAAAAATTCAAATAATATTATTTTGTGCATCACCCCACCACTCCATCAAATCTCTGTAATTCTTTCTGTCATGAGAAAAAAGCTGTTTTGGTGGGATCATTCATGATTAAATAGGCTGCAGACTGATTGGTTGTTGTCTGATGAATGAGCAGGGCACTGATTGGTTGGTTTACTATGAAGCAACACTTCAATGGAGTTGCTGGCAGAAGTTTATCAGACCATAGCTATGATTGTGTGACTGACTGTATGGGAGTGACGCAGCTCAAATAAATTCAGTTCAAAGCTGGTGAATGAAGATAACAGTAACAGTTACATTTGTTGTTATTCTAAAAACAGTAGCTATTCATCCTCCTCAGCTGATGCCCACCAGGTTAAAATAGCAGCAACCCTGAGGTACAGGTACCGAGAAAACACTGGATTTACCATTGCTCAGACAATCTACACATTTTTTTTTCTTATGTTGCTCTGTTCAGCAGCATATTGTCTGATGGAAAGATGATGGCATTTATGGGCTGGAGCTTACAGGTTGCGGTTGTTGTGCTGATATGGCTAATAGATCCTTATTTGAGTGTCAGCTGCTAAGAGCAGTCTTCTTGAAATTTTCCAAGGTTGGATAAACAGTCCAGAGTAAGCAAAGTACAATTTTAGTTATTAAACAAGCTGATCTATAAGTTAACGGAGATGCAGCCACAGAGTCCAGCAGAAAGTGTGCTGATCTCTGTTAATGCTGGAGGAGGATCCAAATGAGTCCATGTAAACTGTGAAAGAACAGCTTTTCAGATTGGATCTTGTTTCAGCTGAATATTTAAGCTGACATGCTAAACTATCCTTATTTAACTATGCTGAGGTAAAACTGGATTTAAACTTAATGGGATCTTTAACTTTACAGAGGGTTGTCTGTATGAACAGCATTTTTATATGAACTAGGTATGAGATGTCAAACTCTATTTCATCTTGGGAACATCACCACCATGGTTACCATCAAAGGGCCTCTTATTCTGTTTTCTAAACCAGTTGTGATGTCGGATTTCCTGACTCAGTCTATGACGGTTATTTTTGATGCTCTGATGCTGCGATTCTGTTTCTGGTCAGAATCAACCTGCTCATATTCCTTCACCATGGGCCAAACTAAAAATCTATATTCTGAAAGATTATAAATTAGTCCTTTTGTTGCTTTTCTGGTGGCTAACGTTAGCTTACTTAGCTTAGCAAAATTACAACGTTTTGTTCCCATATCACAACTCAATATCTTTTTGTCATAAACAAAAAATGTATTTTTTTTGTGATAAAATCTCAAATTTCCCGAAAAAAGTAAATAAAAATAAAATCAAGACTTTATGATAAACTTGAGACTTTACTTCTTAAAATGGTAGCATTGACAAATTCTTCTGCAGACGGAGGTAGCTCGTCCCAACATTTGCACAATTGCAACCTTTTGATGTAATAATGCTACTTTTTATGCTAAAATAGCTGCTCTTCACCTGTTATTTGAGTTTGTGACGTCAATACTAAATCAAACGGGCTGGCACCTCTTCAGAATTTTTTCAGAAATGTTCTCTTTATATATCTATGATGGTCTTTGCATCCCTCACAGGCCAGATAAAATTAGTTGGTGGACCAGATTTGTTCTGTGGGCCTCAAGTTTGACACATATGAACTACACATTACTTTCTGAAATAAAGGATGATCTATTACCTGATCAGGAGCAACAGTAAAGAGCTTGTCAGCTTCATCAAGCACCAGGTGTAACAACCGCAAGAAGAGGAAGGAGTGGCAAGACAGCAAACGCACCAAAGAGAAGGGCGTGGTCAATAACAGCAGGCCTGTTTGAAAAGAAAAGAAACGTCTAGAGATTATAACAATCCTAATCATTAACAAATACTATAAAGAGTGTGTCTAATAAAGAACTCATGTAGGTGGAGTCATCCACTGACTGATAGCAGACTGAATGTGTTTTGCTCACAGTTTTTCGGGATTTTAACAGCTTTTGCTTCATCCTTTCCAATGCCCACCAGGACAATGAGTGGATGGAGCATCTGTGAAGACCTGCTCTCTGTCAGAACATCATACACCACCTGGAGCCGCTCCCAGCCAGGACACAGCACCACTGCTAAGGGCTATATATAGACACAGTGACATACACATTATAGGACTAAGTGGGGTCATATTTTAACATTATATTTGGCGGTGGTACCAGAGTAATATGAAGCCACATCAATCTTCTATCAAGTGTACTCACCCCTGAGCTGCAGCTGAAAGAGAAGATAGAATTCAGGAAGATGTGGGATAAGAGAGGGCTGAGGTAGCTGAGTGGCTGGTCAGACTCAGGGGAGATAACTACAGTGTTGCATCCTCGAGTCACAGCTGGCCAACTGTGGCGCTCAGCCGGAGACAAAGTGTGCTTCTGTTTCCTCTGCAGCCCCTTGAAGAGACATGAAATTCAGGTGGAAATTCAAGCTGTAAAATGGTGAACAAAGCCCAGATCCTCCTCACTAAAGGTAAAAACCTGCATGTGTCTAATCCCTCATCTTTAAGTCAGATGAACAGATGCTACAGCTGTTGACAGAAGTCTATCATTCAGTGACAAAGACACTACTGAAGTCAAACTACAAAAAACTACAACAAAGAAGTTCTTAAAGTTAGAGTATAAAAATGAAAACCACAATATCAAAGGCAAGGATCACAAAATAACAGCTTACACTCATCCATCACCAACTGAACTGATATTAATAATCTCTCTCCCATCTCTCCTCTCTTATTTGAGTTTATAAAGGACACAAGCTGAAGCACATTATGATTTACCCTCCAGAGAGAATCTGTTAAGGGGACATTTTCCAAGCTGTTGCAGGGTTCTATTGGGAGTGCCGAGTGTACAACAATACCACTCACCCTGGGACTGGGGGGCGACACCTTGAAATAGAAAAGGACAACATTAAGACAAACAAGGGGAAAACCTCTGGGTGGAAGAAACACAGATGAACAGTCAGCATCGAGTTATAAGATCACAACAACAGCAGCGCATTTATGTATCTCCTTTCTAGTCCAGGGACCACTCAAGGAGCTTTTACAATGTGAGCAGCTTTTTCACACTGCCACACACATTAACTAGATCAATTTATTTAATGGATCAAATAGTTTAAATAATAATTCCAAATATTTCTATAATTACTCCGATAACTAAATTATATCATAGTTAATGTAAAGGCCAAAGTTTGTGCTACCAATTGGTCTAAACAATATGCCTTTTGGGTAGAAGGAAACCAGAGTACTTCAGATTAACCTACACAGACAAAGGAAGAACTGATACAGAAACTCCTGATTGGTCAGAACATGTATGCATGGTACTTGAAATATAAACGACCATCATTTATTGTAGTCCAGGCATTATCTGCTAAGTTAATGTTGCGCAGAACTCGAGGACTTTTTTTTTTTTTTTTTTTTATATGCATACATTTTCAAAATATTGTGCAAAAATAAAATGCAAACACATGCAAAAACAAAAAAGCAAGCACTTATCATTTGTTTTATAAGCTCTAGCAAAATCAAACCTTCTCACACAGTTGTCTTTTCAGAAAAAAAATAATGAAAATTTACCACACAATCCATTCTGTCTGGATCAGGACTGAGAGGCTCTGGGTTCAACCATTTCAAAAGGCTACATAAGCTGTAAAAACAAACAAAACAAATCAAAAACACAAAAACATCAAAGTAAAACTAACATTTCAAGAGGAAATGATATTTGACATTTGGAAAAAAAAAAATTGATGTGCTTTCATTGTTAATCTAATTTAAAGTGTACTGATGGACCAATATTAATATCCGATTTAAGTATCTGCACTCACAACCAATGCCGTTATTTGTAGATACTCATGTATATTGAAAAAAATGCTTTCCTATAATGTCTCAAATTTGGTACAGACTGGAAAAACACCACTGTAAATCTGAAAAAATATAACATGACTATTTATAGAAAGGTTCACTGTAAGAGACTTAACAGTTTTTGGTCACACGTGATATCATATACACATCCTAAATAAAATTTGCTGATACATCATTTTTTAAATTTTCAGTTGAAAAAGAAATCACTCCCCATCCCCAGCCACTTCTTGCTCAACTGGGTGGATCCCAAGACGTTCCTAGGCCAGGCAAGAGACGTAGTCCCTCCAGCATGTCCTGGGTCTTCTCCGGGGTCTCCTTCCAGAGGCATCCTGTCCAGATGCCCAAGCCACCTCATCTGGCTCTTCTCAATGTGCAGGAGCAGCGGTTCTAATCTGAGCCCCTCCCAGATGACCAAGCTTCTCACCCTCTCTCTAAGGGAGAGCCCGGCCATCCTGAGGAGGAAACTCATTTTGGCCACTTGCGCACTTGTGATCTCGTTCTTTCGGTCACCACCCACAGCTGGTGACCGAAAGAACGAGATCACAAGTGTGCAAGTGGCCAAAACACCACCCACAACTGGTGACTATAGGTGAGGGTAGGAGTGAAGATTGACTGGTAATCCAGAGCTTCGCCTTCTCCTTCTTCACCACGACGGACCTGCGCAGCGCCCACATGACTGCACACTGATCCATCTGTTGACCTCTCGCTCGATCCTTCCCTCACTCGTGAACAAGACCCGAAGATTCTTTAACTCCTCCAACCTTTGGGCAGGACCTCATGCCTGACCTTGAAAGGACACTCCATCCTTGGAGGTGCTGATTCTCATCCCAGCTGCTTTACACTCGGCTGTGAATTGCTTCAGTGAGAGCTGGAGGTCCCGGCTCGATGAAGCCAGCAGAACCATATCATCTGCAAAAAGCAGAGACCCAATCCTGAGGTCACCATGCTGGAGTACCTCAACACCTCAGCTGCGCCTAGAAATTCTGTCCATGAAAGTTCTGAACAGAATCGGTGACAAAGGGCAGCCTTGGCGGAGTCCAACTCTCACTGGAAATGAATTTGACTGTCGGCAATGTGGACCGAGCTCTGGCACCGGTCATACAGAGCCCGGACAGCCTGTACAAGGGAGTTTTGCACGGTCAAACACCTTTTCCAAGTCCACAAAACACACGTAGACTGGTTGTGCGAACACCCATGACCCCTCCGAGACTCCAAAGAGGGTGTAGAGCTGGCCCACTATTCCAGGACCGGGACGAAAACCACACTGCTCCTCCTCAATCCGTGATTCGACTATCCGATGTACCCTCCTCTCCAGGACCCCTGAATAGACCTTCCCAGAGAAGTTAAGGAGTGTATATAGTTGGAGCAAACCCTCCGATCCCCCTTTTTGAAGAGGGGGACCACCACACCAGTCTGTCAATCCAGGGGTACTGTCCCCGTTGTCCACGCAATGCTGCAGAGGAGTGTCAACCAAGACAGCCCCACATCATCCAGAGCCTTGAGGTACTTTGGGCGGATCGCATCCAGCCCCTGGGCTTTGCCACCATGCAGCTTCGCCACTACCTCGGCAACTTCAGCCCCAGAGATAGGAGAGCCCATCCCTACGTCCCCAGACTCTGGTTCCTCATCAGAAGATGTCTGTGCGATTGAGGAGGCCTTCAAAGTACTCCCTCCACCGATCCACAACGTCCCGAGTCAAGATCACCAGCTCCCCACCCCCACTGTACACACACTGCTCCCCCCATCGAGATGTCGGATGGTGGACCAGAATCTCTTCAAAGCCGTTCAAAAGTCTTTATGGCCTCCCTGAACTCCTCCCACGCTCGGGTTTTTGCCTCAGCGATCCCCGCTCTGCTTGGCCTGCCGAAACCTGTCAGCTGTCTTCAGAGTCCTACAGGACACAAAGGCGCAAGAGAGCTCTGGACCCCACGTGACCCGTTTTCTTTACAGCACCATTGTGGCAGGAAAGAGAACCACTCGTGTAAGTCAAGAGTCACAGCATAACTATGAATTTCCAAGCGTCCGAGTTTACTTCGTATTTCAACCCAAAGGATATTGAAAACTATGTTGCTAAAATAGAAAGACTCAATATTACTGACTGATACAATCGTCCAGGAGAACTTTTTGAAAGCACCGAAACTGCAATGGAGCTGCCAGACCTTCAATATCCCGACATATACAACTACATAATCAACTTTTCTTTGTCATACTCCGGGGATTCTCGGAAAAAAAATACGAAAGCGCAGAGCAGTATAAATGGACGGTATGCCCAGGAACAATATTCAGCTTTGGAATCTTTTAGCAAAGGATTATTTTGTCGTTACTGGAAGAAAGGCACAAGTGTAGGTTAATGTGTAGGTTAATGTAATCGGCATGTTTGTTTGAAACAAATATGAATTTTCGCCAGATAAACGAGACTATCTCTTTATTGTGTGAATGAAAATGTTTAGGCGCTACCTCGTGTATTTTATTTTATGCATGAGGTGGTGCTTAAACATTTGCGTTGTTTCAGGTTAGTCATCCACAAAGACTAAATGACCCTCAACTGAAGGCCTGGGTAGTGGTCTGAAAGGATGGTG
>JBAMYA010044222.1:0-12645 GCA_037176975.1 Arrhamphus sclerolepis
TTTTATTTAGAAATAGATTCTTTATTAATCCCCCAGAGGGCAAAATCTGTGTGTTCAATAGCCAACATATATACAAAGACATACAAAAACACAAAGGGAATAAAAACACAGTAGAAGTTACCAATGATGGTAAAAATAATGGTAAAAAAAAGTGCACTTGGTGGGGTCATCAACGTTTTGCATGGCTGCAGTACAACCAATGCACCAGCAGGTGGCCCCCATGTTCATGATGAATGAAGCTTCGAGTCATGAACCAGTTTTCAACACAATGGTCCAAAAGGGTTCAAAGCCCCATGAAGCCTCACTTGGACATCACCAGCATCAGGCGTTCCACATTGGCTTCCGTCACCAGGCTACAAAGTATGGCAAGCCAGAAAGGCCAAGAGGCCCTAATGGGGCGTTTGACGGGCCACAACCATGACGTTAAAACACAGTTTTCCCGCCAAAAAACGCCGTAAAAGACGCCGTTTCCCAGAGCTTGGGTAAACGGCGAAAAAAAAACGGCGTTCTCTGTAGTCCTTGAACGCGTCTTTCTCGTACTCCAAGAAGTTTAAAAACGGCATTTTGTGCAAGTATAACACGTGTACAGGGTTTAAAGTAAAATAAAAAAATCCTGAGTCTGAACTTTTTTCCAAGGAGAGGGGGAGCAGTGAATCCAGCACATACACATATGAGGCAATTTGGCAAACAACTGTTTGGCTTTGTGATTGGTGATGTACAAGATGACCTACAATTTATCTTCATTTAGCAACCATTTAATTCAGTAGAGGGCAATTTATACAAACAAAAAACATAAATTGCAACTTTTCCATCACTTTTGTTCAAAACAATGGCAAAGTTATAGGAAATACATTACATTGGGTCTTGTGCTGACATGTTTTTTTTTGTTTTTTTTAACTTTATTTAAAGAAATGGCAAGTATACAGCAAATAAGAGAATGAAGTATACAGAAGAACACGACACTTGAAAAAACAGCCAGGAGTTCTGATTAAACAAATACATGCAAAATATTACATTCAGAGATTGTTCTGAGGGCCTTTTTGTTGGTAGAGTCTGCTATTGATTTAACATATAGATCCACATCCTTAAGAAAATGAAGGAAATATGTTGTTTCATTAATAAAGTTACATTTGTGGATATAAAATTTAGCCTAAAGAATTAACAAATTTATTAAAGAAAAACATTTAGCATCCTTTTTTGGGATTTTAAAAAACAAAATAAAACATTTTCTCATCATAAGAAAAAAATCCCTTAAAATATGGGCATTAATAAATCCACTAAACCACTTCCAAAACCTACGTGTGAAAGCGCAGAGCCAAAAAAGATGTGTCATAGTTTCTGGACGAACACCACAAAAGCAGCAATTAGTATCTATGTCTCATTTAAATTTTACCATATAATTTTTAGCAGGGTAAATTTTATGAAGAAGTTCAAAAGAGACTTCCTTCACCTTATTTAGAATTAAATATTTATGAGGGATCAGCCAGACAGTCTTCCAGTTGATATCAGGGACATAACGTAGCAATAATAGGTTATATATGGACGAGAGACAATGATTTCTTGGAATAAACTCCGTTTTCTTTTATTGCTGTTACGTTTCTGTGAAAAGCAGAAAAAAAAGCATTTTTCTGGAAAAAATCCAGAAAGAGTGGATTTTCCCCACTGATGATTCAACTGGATCAGGAAGGGGAACTGGGGTAGGTAGAGGATTATTAGTGTTTTTAAATAACATTAAGGTGCCTGATGGTATAGCATTAATCACCATCGAGAATTCCTGGGGATTAACTAAAAAATGATATCGAGAGAGAAATTCATTGAAGTGGAGTAGTTGTCCTTCCTTATTAAACAGCTGAGCCACCAGTAGGATCCCATGAGCCACCAGTAGGATCCCATTTTGAACCCAAGTCTCAAGGAAGAGTGATCTATTTTGAACTAAAATATCTCTGTTGTTCTAGATAAGGTGAAAAGTTGTGTTTATAGGTGAGAGTCCATGCTAAGAGGACCTGTTTATGGAAGGACGAAGGTTTTACAGGAAGTTTCAACATTGTAATTACAATTTAAAATGAAGTTAAAGCCACCAAAGCACAAGAAGACATGATATGGTATAAGGTTCCATATAGAAGTCAGATTCTTAAGAAAATGTTTAGCCCAAATAATTTTAAATGTGTTATTTAGTGGAGAGAAATCTAAAAGATTAAGCCCAATTGATTCATCGTTATTCATCATAGCAGTTTTATTAAATATAAACCAGAAGCCTTTGTGCTGATATATGCTGCATCACGGTGTTTTTGCACATTGGGTCTTTACTCATCTCCTCTTTAACATATTTACAAAGGCAGTTCATTTTAACAACAGCAAAACAAACAAACAAACAGTAAAGTTCTCCAAGTGGTAAAGTGAATAATATGAAATAAATACAGTTCGGTCATCGGTGGCTGTTGCTCCACAGCTTGTGTGTTGGAGCGCGTGGACAGCTGCTTTATGTCCGGCGTCTCCATGGTGACGGTGAAGAGCTTTCTTGCCGCTAGTTGCATAGACTAGTTTCTTGGAGCACAACACACAAAAACAGGTATCAGGGTCCAGCTTCTGGCACCAGCTCCCAAACTGCTGCCGTCTCCGCCCTTTTCCTCTGTAGGAAGGCCCTTGTCAACTGCGACGTTTCCCTCTGGGTTCATGAATTTAGCCTCCATGCTTTTGATTTCGGGAGAAACAACAGCGGATGCTGCGTTCAGGACCACTCGGAGTTAGCGGTTTCTTTTTTTGTTTTTCTAAATCATAGTCTAACGCGGGAGATCCCTGCATCACCTCTATAGATGAAACTTACACAAGTTGGTGTGCTTCTGAAAAAGGTGTAGTTGTGATGTAATGTTTAGTCACCAGACAGATCCTCAGGTCCATCATGGGCCAAAGTAGCACTGGGCAGGACGCTGCCACCATTACAGACACTCACTGTGCTGTTCTCAAGCCTGGATAAACGGACACAACCCCGTCGATGCCAAATAAAATCTGAGCAGCATGGTGATTTTCTACCAGGCCTACAAAAGGAAAAAGCCAAAAGAAATGGTACCACTGTCAGTACCAAGTTTTGTTACATTTAAGATGCAGGTCAAAGACCATCTTTGGTGTGTAACTTTCACAGGGATGGTGCCATCAAAATTCAACATACAGCTTTTTATCAGAAATGTCAGATAAAGTATCATGAATTTCACAAAAGCTGGATGAATGGCTTCAGGCACGTTTGGTTTACTTTCACTTTACATTTTTTGTGGGAATATTGGGAATGGGATGGTGTTACGGCCCACGACCTTTCCTTTTTACTTGTTTTTCAAGTTGCAGGTGGATGAGCAGCAAACTCCCATGTGCCACTGCTCTCCTGGGATTGGTTACCTTGGTTACATGGTTTTGTCTCTCCCAGTCCTGCTGAGATCTGATGTTCTGGTTGATCGGACTCTGAACTGTGCTTTTTGAATCATTCTTGTAAAGTTGAGAAATCTTTGCAGCACTTGACATCTGAAATTGTGTTTTCATATTGGTTGTTAAATGGATTGTTCTGGTTACTTTAGTGGCTGTATGTTGTACTTTTGCTTGTTTAGTTTTGCAAATTTTCTCACCAGTCCCAAACCTGATTTTTAGTTGTTCTTCCTCCTTTACAATACACCCCCGGCTGTAAATATGATTAATTCTGATGCAAAGTTGGCACTTTTAACATGGGGCTCAATGAAGAGTTGGTCTGTTTTTGAGCCAGCGCCTAGTGGTCAGTCGAGGAACTGCAACAAAACGTACTTCCTGCCTAGAAGTGGGATGGTTGCTGATTGGTTTTAACAGGTTTAATATGGAAGTCTCAAAGGAAACAAGGGATGACAGTTGTTGCTTTGTTTGGGGGAGGGGCATGTGTAAATTATAATTGTAAGATCTTTTAGAGATCCTAAATCTATATGTGCCACGTTTGGTGTCTGTAGGTTTTGTAGATTTTGCTGCCCAGACACTTCTGGGGCAGTAAAATCGTGAGGACGATAATACTGACGATCCTCACAGAAACAACAGCCAGGTGACTTTCTACGTAAGCTCATCATACCCGTTAGCTTCAAATAACCTGAAGTAACTGGAGATGAAAATCAAACAACAGTTTATTTTACCACTCTGATTTTATTGCTATTCAGATTTTTACAACAATCTCATGGAACTATTGAGATCAAGAAAAAGTGGACTTCCACACCGTCTGGATCCAAGGCTCCTACCTCCAATCTGGATTAAGCTTATCCACAGTTACAAAAGAAATCAACAATGACAGACTGGAACAATGTCATGAAATCAGCCGAAGAAATCTGAAACCTTTTTGTGACTCGGCAGCTCTTTTAAAGCAGTCTTCCACTATTTTTTTCCCCCATTTTCAGTACATAAGGTACGCCTTCATAAATAATACACAGTCGTTCTGCTAGAGGAAGGTTTTCCTGTCTTCTCCAGGCACAATTTCTTCTTGGGAAGCATAAAATGTTCAATGATTTCAAAAGAGACTGAACAGGTAATTGAAAATGTCAAAGTGGAAAGGATCTTTAATTAACAGTCTTGATCACATATCTTCTTCAAGTTAATACATCCACTTATTTAAATTCCAAGGAGAGAAAGTGTTAAATTTCAAACGTTCATTTTGTGATGACTGTGAAAGCAGCAGAGACAAGTCTGCACCAAATCAGACTCATTTAACACAAAGAAACTGTACATGAGAATCGGGAAAATCCACCAGCGAGTGAAGGTCGCTTAAAAAACATCTGTCAGATTTGTGCAGAAGAAATGCTGCGCAGAGGCGGATCACAGAGGCTCCTGCATCTGAAACCAGCGTGAAGCATGTCAGACACCATTCACCAAAATGTTTTACATGTGAGGGGGAAGGGTGTTTGATTGACAGTCCTCTTTGTAGGATCATATGGTGAGGAGGGGGACATGACCCCAGCAGGGAGGACTCAACCTCCCAGAGGGCAGATGTAAGACATCACCACTGAACTGAACTATAAAACCACTAAATGAAAGAATCATCTGCTGCTTAAAGACTGAAAGTGAAGCTGACATTTTTGTGGAAATGACATCACAGGAGAGAGAAAGTACATCAGTGGAGATGTGGGCTGAACAGAGAACGATACTGCTGGTTCTGTCCCATCAGGACCCTGGACAGAGCTGCTGCAAACACGTGCACATGAATGTGCAAGTAAAAGTTGATGTTTGTCTTAATTCAACTCCAATGAACACACTCCTCTTAACCAGTCACACTGTGAATGTGTCACCCACACATGTGAAAGGCCCTGAAATGAGTCGATAATTACATTAATAAAATAATCCATTAAAAATGGTTTTTTAAAAATGAATTTCCTGGTTTCAGGAGATTAGTGGCAATAAAAGCAACCATTTTCTGTTGAGGGCTGCATCTGTTAATCAGATTTATTTGTTGTTTTACAAGGACAACTAACTGGCATGTGAGCTCTCTTTATATTGGTGCATTAATAATAAAATAACATTTGCACTGCCTTTGTACCGCTTTACTCTAAACCGGAGAGACTGCCTTTAGTTAATCACATCTGATGTAGAACAGCTGTTAGGAATGTTCACAGAAAAATTTCTACAAACAATTTTAAAACCAGCTGATGAGAGAACTTTGATCCTAAAAGACAACTTATGTTTTTAAACGGGAGTGGAACCAAGAACACCATGAATAAGCAAACAGGTCACCCAGAACTACTGGGGTAAATAAAACTGCTTTTATAGTTTAATTTAAATGCATTAAAGATGTTCTTGGAGGCCTTAAGCGTGGGAACTGTGTGTTGATGAAAGAGGAAAGAAACAGGTGGTCGCATTGAAGACGCAACATCATGATGAGAGGAAAGTCAGATGTTGCTGGTTTTAAATCAAAGTGAGAGGCTCATCAGCAGATCAACATCTCAAACATGAACTCAACTCTGTTCCCCAAATATTTTCATGCACCATCTGAATAACCTCCAATCGGCTTTTCCAAAGTAAAACACTGGGATTACATGAGTGAAGCTGTGGCTTCAACGGCAGGTTACCCAACCTGCAAACACTAAGGTTGCTACAAGATAACAGACAATTTCTTTCTTTCCGATTAAAGCAACTGCAGATCTAAAACAACACTGGAGGAAATCAGTAAGCCCACTGCCACCCACAACCAACCACTAAAACATGAAGGCTGAACTTTAGACGCAGAAGAGCTGAGAACAAATCTGCCTGAAGAGGGTGAAGAGAAACTGCATAAACACAGTTGTGTGAAAAACTAACTCAAGCAACGTGACCCTAGTGAGCATTAGTGGGTATGGAAGTGGAAAAAAAAGGTACAGCTAACAGCTCAAAGATGAACAAGTGAAAAGACATAAATGACCAGCAAACACAACACACAGCTGAGGTGTAAAGAGGATAATCCAGGCGAACAGAAGGAGCCAAAGTTTCAAAGTCTTCATCAAAGAACAGCTGAATTAAATCTGTGCAGAAGTAAACCTCAACTCAAGCTTTGAAATTCTCCATCGGCATCTGCATCTATTTTTAGTTCAACCAGACTATTCTATGACATTCAACCACAACCCATTTCCTGAGGTTCAACAGATTCTTGGGGGACCAAGTTGAGCTCACAGTTGTTTTCCAGTTTAGCCCAGAAGTGTAAATGGTTCCAACCTCAGCTGTGCGCAAGTCAGTGGAATATTTCCACTGCAAAGTGGGAAGACCGGGTCTCTTTATAGACAAAGGCTGCAATATCTGCAGAAGTCTATTTTGGGTGAAGAATCAAGTTCTCTTCTGGTGCCAGATGATCAAAACCAGAGGCGACGCTGGACAGCATCTTCATGAGCTCTTAAAGACCAGGGCTGCATCGAGTGACTGGGTATTCTGTATATAGTTTCTCAGCACTGACAGTACATGAGCCAAACTTAAATTTAAATACAGAGTAAAGCCATGAGTGTTTACAATCATATTATAAAACAAACACACAGTAAAAGGATGAGACACAGAATATTTACATATATAACAAGTCCACCATTGTGCTACCAGATCTGACATCCAAACCAAGTGTGATGCTCCTCAGCAGCCTGCACTCGTAATGGCTAACGTTCACTGGGCGTGTTCACAGCTCGACCTCCACCAGCGTCAGCGAGGGAGCGCTGAGACCTCCACTGCTTCACACAGCTGACGTTACTGAGCGGGGCACGGCTTTTGTTTCCATGTATCTTTCCAACCCTTTAACAAACACACGCACACTGCAAACACACACACACACACAGCCAGATAACAGTCCCCCAACCCACAAGCCCATCCCAACAGAAGAGATGTGCAGCAAAGGTAAGCACCCTCACAATAAAAACACCATGCACCACTTCTTAACTCCTATGTGTCACACATTAAGGTCCAAACTGCAGTGAAGAGGGTCTGAGACATTGTTCTGCTCTACAAAATAAGAAGAAGAAGAAGAAGAGTAATGCACACAATTGACCCTTGTGGTGATGATAGCAAGGGGGCCCCGGGTTGGTTCGCTTGATGGTTACTGGTTATGATGGCTCCTGTGGTGTCAGCCTCTTTGTCCATAGTTTACCTCCTGTCCATTGTTGGTCTCCATGGGGACCTCTTTGAAGCTGTCACACTGCTCCATCACTTTCCTGAAAAATGACATTTACAGTCTTGCATTTGTCCCAATTCATTCAGTCTGACTGCTGAATGATGCAGATGCTCAGGCATCAAATGCACCAGTTTCAACTGCGGATAAAAATACTAAAACCTGGAATTAAATGAATACAGAGCAACACAGTCTAATGTTATCTGCTTTCATTAAGAAGGAAGGTTCATCAGAGTTCCAGGGGGGTTGGGACGCAGGAAAATGTCCTGAACACTTATCGCAACTTCATCAAAAAGAGAATGAAAAGAAGTTCTTGATATGATAAGACAAGATTTAGGGTTTTTACAGATGTGTTTCGTATTTTGGTCAATATATTTTGTCTCACTGAGCTCAGAAGTAAAAATGTCAATATTTTAATTAGTTGTGCTCATAAATATATAATATAATATGAATATATAATATAAATGGCTGTGATTAAATTAAATTACATATCGACTCTGGTGGCCGCTGAATCAAAACAGCATTAATGTGATACTGATGAGCTAATAACTCATTTGTACCCCTAGAGGTTTGTAATGATGATTCTTGGTGATGAATCTTAAAATATTACTAAGCATGTTTTTTTTCCCTTGGAAATGGAGCCACATCTGTCAGGAACATGCGTTTGTCTGATAAGCAGCAGAGCTAAGTAATAAAAAAAATTCCAAATATTCTCACCAATTAAAAACAGCAGTTTTTTTTGTTTTTTTTTAATTTCCTTTCTTTTTTTTTGGTGCTGCTATTTGATTTGTAGTTTCCAGTACCTCAAAATGCTGGCAGGCACCTAACTGTCCAGATGTTATAATCAGCATTGAAGATTCTGCATTCATCATGGGATTATCGGATCAAGATGTATAAAAGACGTGGGGAACGCTTTGTTAATTACTGCACTTTTTTTTTTTCCTTTCTTGTTAAATTTCTTTGGCACTAGTGGCCTTTTGTTGACAGTCAGGAGAGACAGGAATGTGGGGCAGAGAGAATGGGGGAGACACGCAGCAAGGGGTCACGGGGCGGGAGTCGAACCCGCGGCCGCTGCAGGAGGACTGGGCCTCTGTACATGGGACGCCTGCTTTACCCACTAGGCTATGCAACGGCCCGCTGTAGCAACATCTTAGTGTGATGGTCATAACTGGAAACAATCTCAACACAGAGAAATGTTAATTGCATGTCTCCACAGACTGGAACAATCTTCCAATGTAACCACAGGTGCCCCAAACGAGCGGAATTATCAGAAACTACTTCCAGTATCTTGGACTAGAGAGGATGGAAAAGTCTACCTGCAGTTCTGACCTCAACCACACTGAATACTTGTGGGACCAACTTGTATGTTCTGGTGATGCACCAACACAACCAACTGGGTTTGTCTGAGTCTGGCTCTGGTTGAAGAATGTGATGTTATTCCATGTGTGGTCAGACTGGTGACCAGCATGAGGAGGAGAAGCCTGTTGCAGTTGTGCATGTTTCTTCCACACATTGCTGAAGCTTCTGTTTGTTAAATTAATACAATTCAAGTGTTAAAATATGTCTCATTTCTTCAGACTTCAATCATCTGATCCACCAGACACACAAACAAGAGCCAACAGCACTGACAAAGATTTGGCAAATCTTTCATGGGTGCAACCCACATACTCAGCTCTGCTGCTCGTCCCACAAATGCCTGTTCCTGATAAATGTGGCTCCGTTTAAAAGGGAAATACTCGGGCTGTCCAACGGTATGAGACTCTTCGCCAGGGTGCTTTCTTACAACAAAGAAATAATCAATCAAGCACAAACTACATAACGTCTTGTGCTTAGTTTATATATATTCTCTGGGACTGAACAAACGCCTGGGCTTTTGACCTGCACCGGCGACTATCTAAGGTGCAGCCCTAAATAGTCTACTACACAAAAATGTGCTTACTTTTTGTGCTTTGTAGCATATTTTAAAAAAGTACATATATGATAATCTGGTTTTAATAGATTACAATCTATTGAATCCGATCCACTGAAAGTTACTGCGGATGATGGCCACAATTCACCGTTATATTTTTGTTGGGTTCGTTTGGCTGCCCTGATGTCTGCACATCTGCATCATCCACAGAAAAACCCTCATCAGTCGACCTCTTCCTGTATTTAGTCTTACCCTGCCATGGTCTTGGTTTCTGGATGAGAGCTTTCCAACTCCAGAACTTTCTCCAGCAGGCTTATTCCACCTTCCTTTATCAGTAGGGGACAGTATTTGCTCGCTGCATGTGGCAGGATTAGAGAGAACAGATGGACAGATCGATTAGATGAAAATTGCTATAGACAGACCGCTGCATACTTTGAGCATAAATAGCAAAATGTTTGTGGAAAATTATAGTTAATCCTGTTCGAGCGTAAACCGTTACTTCATTATGCTTTAGAAGCTGGACATGTCATGAATATGTAGCGGTTCAGTAGTGGAGCCCCGTTTATACTCACGGTAAACTGAAACCAGGTTGTACAGAGCCCATGTGGCCCAGTGCTGACTGACAGGGGAGATGCTCTGAGGCAGGAGTCGCAGGATTGGCTCAAATGACCTGTGGGACGGAAGGTAATATAGAAATTCAACAACAGAAAAAGCCACTCATCGCTCTGATCTCAGCCACAACTCAACTTCATATCTGACATTCTACGTTACTCACGACATTTACACATATTTCATTGACTGACGAGATTCCTGGTGCACAATTATTTGAATAGCTCTGGATAAAAAGTCAGAATTTAACTGCATAAGAAACCACTGAAGAGACACGAAACCTTTTAACAATTAATATCCAAAACTGTTTTTAAACATATTTTTGTCACTCAAAACATGAGAATATTTATGAGGCTCCAATGTGTTTGTACAGTATTTTACTACATATGTTCCCCACATCCAGCACAACTATAAATCCTGACAACAAATCCAAATGCTTCTGTGGTGTTAAAGAAGCCGTAACCTGTAGTTGATGTTGCGCCGTGAGCTGACGTCCCAGCTCTGGATGGCGTCCCACATCTTCTCCATCACCGTGTCTCTTCGTGGCTCTTCCATCGTCCAAACCTCCGGCCCATCGAACATGATGTGTGAAAGCACGCCACACGCGTTATAGGAGACCTCGATGCCATCAGCCTTGCTTTCCAGCAGGTCACTGCATGAAAAAGTGAGAGGGAACGACCACGTGACCATCGCTACACTCCGCCAGCATCCCAAAACCAAAGTGCTTTTTCTCAGCAGATTTGTGAGTATAGAGTATAAAGAATAAGAATATAAAGGAATGTAATTAGGAGGTTTTTTTTTAATCTTCTATTTCAATTTTCCTTTCTCTCTCTTTTTTTTTTTTTTTTACCATTCTGACTCTTTTTATTAAAAGCTGAGTTTTGAAATGTCCATAAAATGTTTTGCAGAAATAAATCAGATTATTTAAAGTTTTTACACACACACACACACATTTTATTTATTTAAAAAAAGAGGGTAGTAACTTCTGCACAACTTTATTTGGAGACCAAAGACGTGGCTTTTGTGATGTCAAGTTGTGAGTCACCTCAGAAACGTAATACCCGTCAGCAGTCGCTTTGTAAATCTGGCTTAACATTAACGTAGGCCCCCCGTATGTCCAACGTTACCACCACCATCCAGCAAAGACATAAAGGGACGTCATTTTCTTACGCGTTTAGTGGTTGCGTTGGTGAAAACTAGTGGCTACTGTCAGAATTATTGTCCGGTGGCGAGATGTACTTGGACCTGAAGACGGTGAACAAAATTGGGTGACAGAGTGACACTTTTGGCCTGGTGCTTCTGCTTCTAATTCCAACCGTAACAATCTTCTACGTTTCTTTTACTGTCTGCGCGTACCTGTGCCTGTGCAGCACCAGATTCCAGGCTAGACGCCGGATTACACTTGTAGTTCTCATTTGTAATTTGCAGCGTAGCCTTTTGATAATAAGTCTAAGAACTATACGGAACTAATTATGAACTTCACCAACGCATCAACAAAAAAAATGAAAGGGGTGAAAGGCCGTGAGGATTTAAGACTTTACAAAACTAGATTTAAGACTAACAATGCAAAATATTCTCGTATTTAAGACTTTTTAAGAGCTTATATTAGGATTATCAAATTTTAGACTTTTAAAGACTCTGCAGAAATCCTGTGATTAACGTGTTTTTCATACTCCAGGTGATGCGTTCAATGACTCCTCTGATGTACGGTAAAGTGTTTTCTGTTTGATTTGCTGGTTTCTTTTTTCTTATTAGTGTTGTTTGTTTTCTTTTCACATCTTGTGCTCCTTTTTCTTATTGCCCATCGTGGATATTGACAGTTTCTTAATGCGGTTTGAATGCGTTGCTCCTCCTCCATCCTGTCCTCCAGGTCTGTTACTATTGCAGCATAGTGAAATAGTGTTCTGACTACTCACAGTTTATGTGTTGTGGGATTTTCTGAAGTCTGTAATAAATACTGGCCCGTGTGTGTTGGCTTACTGAGTACTTTTATTTCCGTGCTTTCACTATCAGAATCCTGAACCTTATTGTCCAGAAAAGTTTTTTTTTTTTTTTTTTTTTTTTCTTCTTTCTCGTGTGTGAATATTATGTCACTGGTTTTGTCTAAGGACTCCAGATGTTCTGCTAGTCATGAAGAATGTCATCCAAGTACCTCTTCCACAAGGTGGGTCTACATTCTTCTGGGGCTGATGTAATAGCCTTGGGTTCCAGATCCTCCACAATTAAATCACACATAATAGCAGATAGTGGGACCCCCATGGAAATCCTTCTGCTTGTAAACTTGAACTGGAGAACTTGTGATATGTCTTGTGCTGTTAACCTGGCTTGTTTTTTTGAGCGATGTGTCTTGTTACTGAGATTTGACCACTTGACGCCCATGACGTAGGTGTTACTGGTGGTGTTGCTGGTGTTACTGAGGCGGGGGGAAACAACCCCCCCCTGCCCAGCGGGTGGAGCCCCCTCCCACCCTGCTCCCCCCCACCCCCAACACATCTCTTTCTCTCGCAACAGAAGACCCCCT
>JBAMYA010044223.1:0-12644 GCA_037176975.1 Arrhamphus sclerolepis
TATATATGTATATACATACATGACTTAAAAATCCTGCTTTAAAGGCTGATGTGAAGTGTTTATATCATGTAGTAAAGATAAGATAAAGTCAAACATATTAAGTCGAAAAAACAAATAGTTAAATTAGCAATAAAAAAGATAAAATACAATATCTAAAAAATATAGATGCATCTCAAATCTTTGCAGCTCAAATATCTAGTATTCTCTTCTATTAAGACTGTTTAAAAATAAAAGTAGGAAATTAGAACTAAAATGTGTTGTTTTATATTAGAAAGCGACGCTCAAACTGTGTTCTTCCATAAACAGGCTCCAATATTCAGAGCTGTTCAGAGATTCATAGGAGCCCATAGCAGCACTGACTGCAGTGGCATGGTTAAAAAAAATCCATTAAACCTGCACAGAGTGTGGTCCAGTTCTGCTTCGTTTGTGGAACCTGAAGTCACCCAGGCTCCACAAAGCCAAGCATGTGCCAAGCTTATCTAGCTTTTTTGTCACATGAAACCAGCAGTTTCCCAGTTTCTCGAAAGCGCAAAGATGTGTGAAGATCAAAGCCAGTAGTGGTGGTAAATGGCTTGCACTTACATAGCACTTTAGAACTGTATCCCTACAGCACCAAAGTGCTTTACACATTCACATAACGGTTGTCGGAGAAGCTGCCATATAATGGAATGGGCCAGACACTTCGGTGAACACAGGAGGAACTACGGCTTGAACTACCGACCTTCAGGTTCATGGCCGAACACTCCACCACGGAGCCACCTTCCCCTACGCGGTACCGCAGTCATAGCCACGCCTCTCCAACCCCTAGGCTTAAAATGAACCCGGACAGCAAGCTGTACCATAACAAAAGCAGCAATGGTGGATAGCAGACTCGCTTCCCAGCTGCAGACTTGTAGCCTGTAGCCTTGTAGCCTGCTTAGCTTTTCTTGTGCCAAAAAGTTTACCACTGCATAGAATTCTGCACATGCTCCTCATCTTCTTCTCTGGTTAAGAGCTCTCTTTAAAAAAAAAAAAATCAGTATTGATCAGTACTGATTTTTCTGAGGTTTCAAAGCCTTCATCTGGACGCCTGCACTTTTTGAGTTGGCTCTGTGTCCAGTCACTCTTTTGGATGGACATGGCTTCATTTCAGCTTTGTGGAGCCTGGGCCTCAGAGTAGAACATTGGCATGCTCAGCTCACTCAGCTGGATACATGAGAGGTTACAAGTTCACCAGGCAGTTTGAGATCATGTGACAGTTGGAACATAGTCTGCTAGATCACAGACGTAGCTATATATCTCTCTGGTCTCTCTCTTCTCACTGGAATCATACATTTAAAGTTTCAGCAGTCGCAAATAAACTTTGAAACTGAAGCTTTCATCATACAGCTGAAGTTGCTTCTAAAACCCTCTGAATAGTTTCCATATAACCATCTCAGGTTTACTAACATCTATGAGCAAGTCAAAGCTGGGGCTGTTTTATTTTGAAAATCCACCAGATTATCTATGACATCCCTAATGAGTAAATTGATGCAATCCAGCATAGGTGCAGCAGAGGTGCAGCAGCGTTATGGGAGCATTGCAGGAGTGTTGCAGTGCACCAGCATTGCAGCAGAAGTGCAATAGCGTTGCAGCAGAAGTATAATAATTCTAGTTGTTTTAGACTTAACAGCTACTTTTGACACAGTGGATCACAATATTTTATTATCTTGTTTCAAGCATAGTGTTGGCATCTGTGGCACTGGAGTGGTTTAGATCATACCTGGCTCAGAGATCTTTCTGTGTTGGTCTAGGCAAATACATGTCCTCCTCTGGGCCTTTGCCATTTCCACAGGGCTCAGTACGCTACTATTTTCATTATACCTGCTGCCTCTTGGTTTAATTTTTAGAAAGCACAATATAGCCTTTCATTGCTATGCAGACAACACTCAGGTCTTTGTGCCACTAAATAGGAAAATGCCAACTCCACACAAGAATTGACAAAATGCCTTAAACAATTGAAAGCCTGGATGGCTCTAAACGTCTTAGTTTTTAACGAAAAAAGACTGAAGTGATAGTTTTTAGTCCCAGTGTCACCAGAGGATCTTCGCCTAATGTAGGCCCCCTAGGACAGTATGAGAAGCCTGTTGTAACAATCCTAGGTTTTAGGCTCTATCAGGATTTTAGACTGGACAGTCAGATCAGTGCAGTGGTGAAATCTTGCTGAGACAGTTGGTGAAAAGAAGGACAATTAATCATTTTAAAACAGTGGTCCTTGCTTTTATCACAAGTAAGCTGGATTATTGCAACTCTTTGTATGTTGTTGTAAGCCAGTCCACATTCTTTTATGTTTTTTAATTTGTGTCTTGTACTTATGTTTTATTTATTTTATCCTAAGCGTATTTTATATGTTCAGCACTTTGGTCAGTGGTTGCTGTTTTTAAAGTGTTTTGTAAATAAAGTTGGCTTGGCTTAAAGTTCTCCTTTATTTACTGCTGAATCAGCGGCATATCACTGAAAACGGCCTTAAAGCTGGATTTCTGACAGGTTTAACCCTGATCTGAGGATCCTCCCAGCAGCAGACGTCACTAACTGGATTAAGAACCGTCAGAGTTAGATCATCTGGACCACAGAGAACCACAGACGTCTGACAGGTGAGGACAGAAACTCAGCAGGACGTCAGACATCCTCCAGGCTGTGTGTAATGTCCACCACCTGTGATCAGGATGAAGGTGAGCTGGAGCGTCCTGGGTCTGCTCTTCCTCTTCCTGGTCTCGGTGGTCATGACCTGCTGCTTCATCTGGGAGCTCCAGAAGCCGAAGCTGAAGCTAAATCCAGGTAACGTGAGATGCTCGTACCTGGACGCTGTTACACACTGATGGATGTAGCAGAGAGTCAGGAACCATGCTGTGTGTGTGTTGGGGGTGGGGGGTGGTGGGGGATTACATTGTCTGTTTGGGGGGATTAGTTTATCTGTGCTGGGGGGGGTTGGTTAGTTTCATGTTTCTGTTCCTCCAGTTGGGGTTACAGAAGAAGTTGTGGTGGAGCAGATGTGCCCCCGCTTCCCTGAGCCAGTTCCCCTCAAACATCCCATTTCCTCTCTGAGGGCGGCCCTGCAGAAGGTCTTGTTCCTCAGCTGCTTCTCAGGTTAAAACACCTGCCTAGGTAAATTCCAGGTGAGGTTTCAGCTGTCTTTCTGCCCACAGACAGATGTTCTCCTCAGGTCCAGCATCAACTCCACCATGAGACCTGCCATTTCAGCCGTGGTGCTTTTAAATGACTCTGTTCTCTGGAACGGACACTTCGGCAAGAAGAACATCAGTGACCCATCCTCAGAGGCACCTGATGAGAACACGGTGTACAGGTGAGCAGCGTACACGTGAACAGGTAAGCAGTGTACAGGTGAGAAGGGTTGGCCTCTTCAGGTAGGAGGAGGTTGGTCTTTAGGTAGAAGGGGGTTTGGTTTTGGTCATTGATGATCTCTGATCCGGTTTCAGGATCGCCAGCCTTTCGAAGATTTTCCCCTCGCTGATGCTGTATAAACTCTGGGAGGATGGAGCGGTGGCGTCTCTGGATGACCCTCTGGAGAAGTACACGGACAACTTCACCGTCAAGAATCCCCTGGGAGGGGGTGGGAACCCCCCGTCTTCACTCAGAACACTGGGCAGTCGCTCACCTGAAGTCAGCCTGCGCAGGCTGGCCAGCCAGCTGTCAGGTGAGCCACACCTGGTGACGAAAGCAACTCAGAGTAGTTTTATGTTGGATATTTGACCTACATTCACCACGTAACCACGAGGGTCTCATTTAGGGTCCATCAATGAACTACAAACTGCTCAAACATGGATTTGTCTTTTAAACATCCTCTATACTAACTGACAAAGTCACTCTAAACCCAACTGCTGTACTCAAGTAGTCAGATCAATTTCTTTGTATTGTATTTCAGGACTCTTTTCTTGTCTTTTTTTTAAATAATAAAGATATGGGGGAAAATGTCTGGGATTGATTTACTGGAGTTTTGTTTCAATAACTCTCAAATAATGTGATCTAGAAATGGCTAATATTTATGCTGAATTGTAGGACTTAAATAGACCTAAATAAGACACACCTCTTCATTTTGCATTTGAAGACTTTCTCAGTCACGTGCTTTGAGGGCTATTGAAAAAAAGCCAGAGAAAATCAATGTTGCACTGCATTTTTTCCATATAAAGACTTCAAATCCTAAACATCCCCAAATGCAAGACAAAGAGACAAAGTTTCTTTGCCATTCATCCCTCTCTAAGAAGCTCTCTAAAACTGTCCTCTTCCAAGAATACCTTCTGTCGTGTGATAGATGGATGATGGATGGATGATGGATGGATGGATGGATGGATGGATGGATGGATGGACGGGTAATAGATGTATGAATGGATGGATGGATAGATGGGTAATAGATGTATGAATGGATGGATGGATAGATGTAATAAATGGATGAATGGATGGATGAATAGATGGATAATAGCTGATGAATGGAGATAGATGGAAGAATAGATGGATGGATGATGGATGGTGGATGGGTAATAGATGTATGAATGGATGGATGGGTGGGTAATAGCTGATGAATGGAGATAGATGGAAGAATAGATGGATGGATGATGGATGGATGGATGGATGGATGGATGGATGGATGGATGGATGGATGGATGATGGCTGGTGGATGAATGAATGGACGTATGTATGGAAAGATGGATGCATGGTGGGTGGATGGATGGATAGCTGGATGGATGAAATCTAACTGGTTTAGCAGACTTTACTTAGTAATTTATTTTGTTACTTTGATTTCATTGATTCCTCTGTTTCATTAAAAACAGAGAACAAATCACAACATCTAAAATGTTGTGATTGTTTGAAATTTAAGATTCCATTTATTTGTTTTTATGACAAAAATCATGATACTGCGAAATTCAGAAAAAAATGATAACTTTTATGATTGTGATACAAAATTAAATTCTAAATATTTTTAGTCATAGTTTTATGTCAAAAGCTTTAGTAAAAGTCCATATTAAAATAAATTGTATTAACTGTGATTTTACAGCTCAATGTCACAATTATACGACAAAAGTATTGGTCTTCCCACTGAAACTAATGACACTAAAAGTGAGGACGTGGCATCCCAAAGAGCTGTCTCCACTTTTAGAGCTAATCAGCTTTGGTCTCCCTTAAAAAGAAAAAAAGAGGGATCAGCAGATCCTGAATTAGAACAGGTTTAAATCTCTGAAGTGACCGAGTCACGACTTTGACTGGGGGTAAAGTTCAAGGGATTATTCCAGAAACCAGAACACCAGCTTCATCTTTCAATTGCCCTGACAGCTACATAAGGTCTCTGTCTTTGGAAGGACTTGATTGTTGTTCCAGTTCCAAAGACCAATTTTGGACCGGCAGCTCTAACCGCACCGGTCATGAAGATCTTTGAGAAGCTTGTGAAGAATATTCTGTGGGACATTGTTCAGGATTGTCTGGACCCTCTCCAGTTTGCTTACAGGTCTGGTAGAGGTGTGGAGGATGCCTTAGGGACAATTTGAAAAATGGTTTTAAACATCTGGAGGAGACCAGTTCTTTGATTTATGTGTTATTTAGTTTCAAGTCTGACTCAGGTTTGTGTGTTATTTGGCAATATGGGGAACTGAAGCTTCTAGTGGTTGTTAGAGGAATTGCAGCCTCTAGTCGCCTATGGAGGAACAGCAGCCTCTAGTGCTTATTAGGGAAACTGCAGCTTCTAGTGGTCATTAGAGGAACTGCAGCCTCTAGTGGTCGGTAGAGTTACTGCCATCTCTAGGATTTACAACCTCTTGTGGTCAGATCTAAATTTATGTGTTATACATGGTTCGAGTCTAAATCAGGCTTGTGTGTTATTCAGGTTCATGTCTGACTCAGTTTTATGAGTAATTCAGGTTTTAGTCTGACTCAGGTTTATGTGTTATTGAGGCCCATGTGTGACTCAGGTTTATGTGTTTCAGGGTTACCCAGAAGGCTGCGGTCCACCAACCTCCTCTGGAGTGGAGACACACAAGCAGCTCTGGATTTGTTAAAGGACGACATCCTGGTGGCAGATCCAGGAACTAAGTAAGTTCTGATTCCTTCTGGTCTTCTGGTTCTGGTTGAATCCAGATCTCTCTGGTTACAAGCCCACAGACTCTGACACACATCCTTCCTCAGTTCAACAAACATCACCTCCACAGGTTAGAAGGTACTCAGAAAAAGTCTTACAACAAAAGATAGTGAGTCACAATTTTATTTGAAAAATTTGTGATTTTTACAAAAAAAATCAAACAATCTTTAAAAAAAATCAGATTTTACATCAACAATAAATTTTTAGTTTATGACATTTTTTCACAATATTGCAAAATTCCTTATTCCACAACAAAATATTTCAATTCTACAAAGTAGTTATGTTTTTTTTGTCACCCTCTGATGTTATATGTAATTGGTAGAGAAGCTGGAGCCTCTAGTGTTCATTAGAAGAACTACAGCCTCTAGTGGCTGATACAGGAGGTGCAGCCTTTAGTGGTCAATAGAGGAACTGCAGTCTCTAGTGGTTGTTAGAGGAAATGCAGCCTCTAGTGGCCGATAGGGGAACTGCAGCCTCTAGTGGTCATTAGAGGAACTGCAGCCTGGAGTGGTTGTTAGAGGAACTGCAGCCTCTAGTAGCCAATAGGGGAACTGCAACCTGTTGTGGTTGGTAGAGGATCTGCAGCTTCTTGTGGGCAGTAGAGGAACTACAGTCTCTAGAGGTTGGTAGGATAACGGCAGCCTCTAGTGGTCGGTAGAGGAGCAGCAGCTTCTAGCTGTTATTAGGGAAACTGCAGATTGTAGTGGTCAATAGGGGAACTGTAGCCTCTAGTAGTTGTTAGAGGAACTACAGCCTCTAGTGGTCTGCGTAGTAACTGCAGCCTCTAGCTGTTATTAGGGAAACTACAGCTTCTAGTGGTCAATAGGGGAGCTGCAGCCTCTAGTGATTGGTAGAGTTACTGCCATCTCTAGTAGGATTTGCATCTCCTTGTGGGCAGTAAGGGAGCTGCAGCCTCAAGTGGTCGTTAGAGGAATTGCTGTCTCTGGTGTTCAGGAGTGTAACTGCAGCCTGACTTTCTTTCTTCCTATCAGGTGCCATTACAGTAACGTTGCATTCTCTCTGCTGGCGGACATCTTGGCCCAATCGGCAGCTGGTTCTGACTTTGAGAGCTGGGTTTCTGAGAACATTCTGTACCCTCTCAGAATGGAGACCACCGGCTTCGACCTGACACCAGCGATTCAGAAGCAGATGGCGGTGGGGGTGTACAGGAATGGGCAGCCGGCACCCCTGTACAACCTTGGATGGTACCGGCCTTCGGGTCAGATGTACTCCACGGTGGCTGACATGGCCAGACTCATGATGGTTCTACTGGGAGCCGATAGTGGGCGGTTCCTTCGCCCGGACACCCTGAACACCCTGCTGACCCCTGTGGCTCGGTGTCAGAACGGGTACTTTGCCAGCGCCACCGGTACGCCATGGGAGATCAATGAGCAGTCAGGTTATGACGTGGTGAGGAAGGATGGGGAGCTGGATGGGTATGCCGCCAGCCTGTCTCTGGTGCCACGCCTCAAACTGGGTCTGGTGGTCCTAATGGCCGGGGTCCGTCCCTCCGATGAGGACCTGGTGGGACGGATCTATGAACACCTGATACCTGCAGTGGAGAATGCTTTCAGAGATGCCCAACAAACGCTCAGACCACCACCCGACCCAGTTCCATACACAGGCTTTTTCACCTACAAGAACATGACCTTCTATGAGATCAAGGTGGACTCTGGAGGGGTTCTGGTCATGCAGCAGATCGGACCTCAGCTGGACGCCACTGTGCCCTCTGAGTACAGAACAATTTGGTTGGGTTTCCTTGAGGACCGGGTCTTCAAGGTGGTCCTCAGGAGCCCGTACCCCTGCAGCTTGAAGGTAAAGGGGGCCTCGGCCCCCCTGGAGGCTCAGGACCGACAGCTGTTCAACTTCTACCCTTTCAACCAGAGAGGGGTGTCGCCAGGGTTCGACTCCCCAGGACTGAACACCTACGGAGTTATGAGGATGTCCGGCAGACCCTTCTTCACCTCATGAACCTCACGGTTCAGCTTGTATGTTCTCTCATATAATTCTGTCAAAACTTTGTTAAATAATATTTGATCTAAAATACACAATATAACCTTTGATTAAAAAGCAAATAAAATCATTGCATTTGCATTTAAGTAATCGTATTTGTATTATTCTGCACCCCCTTTTCAGACTAAATGGAACGTTCTGGACAACTGTTACAGGAACGTGGTTGCCATGTTGGATTATTATCAGCAAGTTTTCTTTCTTTTCTTTTATTGTGGGGGTGGGAGGAGTGGGAGGGGTGGGGGGTTGGGGTGTCTTTCTGTCGATCTGCTGACAGATGTCTGTTTTAGTTGTGGACATTTTTCACGTTGTCACCATGAAAGTTTGAGACATGTCCATGTTAAAAATGGGAAAGACGTGGAGAAACGACTATTCTGGTCTATTCCCCAGACGTCTTGCAATGCTGCTGTATATGCACGAATAAAATAATCAAAACACCATGAAACGCTAACTAACAAAAAGAAAAAAAAACATTTGAGGGTCTTTTATTTATTTATTTTTTTTGAGGAACCAAGTTTGTGACCTCTGGCTTCCGGCGCTCCTGTTGATGCTCTGACCTACAGATTTGTTCAGAGAGACTCTGAAGCCATTTTTCCTCGAACTGTGTGGAGGCGGGTTGCAAAGAGGCGGAAAAAAGCTGTGAAAGTCAATGTTCTTTAATAGAAAGCTAAAACCGAAACAGTGAAAAACTAATTCCGAAAACTAAGAACTAACTAGAATTGTGGGTAAAATGAACTTTGTTCCAGTTTTTTATTAATAAGAAATAGCTGAACTGTAGTTGTGTAGAGGGAATGGCATAGGTGCTTTAGTGTGTTTCTGTTCATGTGTGTTTCTTAGATCACCATGGAAACACATTGACCTTCCCTCAACTCTTATTTAATGCTGACTTTAATTATTTTTCAGGATTGCTCCTTAAACATGCTCCCTCTTCAAACAAAGACTGTTGTCTTAAAAGCTAAATAGAAATGTTTCCTTGTTTTTTGATGTTTGATGACATCCATTATTTAGCCTTTTAACCTTTGCCACTACATTTTTATAATTACTCAAAATAATGTGTGAATATCCCAAAGTCGACACCTCAAAACACTAAAACTCAGATTAAAACTACTAACTAAAATAACCTAAACTAAAAGTATAACTAAAACTAAAATGAAATAATCAAACAAACTGGGGAAAAAAATGAAATAAAAAGAAAAACTATTGAAAAAATTCCATCCATCCATTATCTATACCTGCTATGTCGCCAGTCCATCGCAGGACCACATATAGACAGACAACCATTCACACACTCACTCAAACCTAGGGACAATTTAGGAACACCAATTAACCTAAGGAGCATGTCTTTGGACTGTGGGAGGAACTGCAACTAAACATGGATGAGCGTCGCAATGTCAAAGAAATGAGACATAAGATTACCATTTCAACCAATTTCAATTACAGGACTTTTTCTTTGTAAAATAAATAGATTGATGAATGAATAAATAAATAATAAAAAAATAATTTAAAAACCACATCAACATCCACATCATTTTACTGTCACTATGGCAACGTTAATGTTTGTCATGAGTACACTTTTTAATAACACTACATATATATTTGAACACAGTTTTGTAATCCTTTTATGCATTCTCTGAGACCACTGCTGATGTCTTTCCCTGCTGGCATTGTGTTACACAGTACATCTCTGTAAGGGGGTACGCAGGATTTCCCACATCCTTCTTCTTCTTCTTCTTATGATATTATTTGTCATCATGAGTTGAAGACGAGACATCATACAGTCATATCAAGTATTTTACATCATTAGTGTCTTTCATTATTATTAACAGGAACATTTGTCCTTTAAATCAGAATCAGAATCACTTTATTGATCCCTGAGGGGAAATCACCTTTAGTTACAGTTGCTCCTACGTAATTAGTTAGAGAAAATGTGTACTATGATTACTAATTTAAGTAAAGTCAATGTAGAATATATAAATATGAATAGAATATAAGTATATATACATATGTATATACACACACACACACACACACACTCTCATATATTATTTATATACAACCACCTGGAACTTCATCATAAGTGACTTACCACAACCATCCAGTAACCAAACCAGCAGGATCTTCTGACTCGTGTTACCCAAGCTGGAAAGTATCTCTCAAGTGAATATTCAAGGAAACAGATGATACAGAATTATCTGCCAATTCCATTCCATCTAAGGTGATTGCAAGCCCAAAAAGACAGCCTGAAAAAAGATAACATCCAGAGAAAATCCTCCCAGTGCCCCAAACAGTGATTATTTCTTCGAGATTCAGGGGAGCGAGCATCCGTACGTGGCTGAAAAGCAAAATGAAAGACTGCCTATTAGTAGCTGCAACCACATCAAATTTGCTTGTAATTTAGGTTGACAGGTTTGAAAAGAATTTGACCGAGAGTAGAATTTATAATGACATGTTTTTGGTTTTTACAACACTTGTCAATGCAATTAGATTCGAGTTTTGGGTCTGCAGGGCCTGAGTCGAGGAGGATACAATTATGGCTCCATTTTAAGTCTCAGATTCTGCATGATTGCCATACATTTAGTTCTTATTACTTACAATAATTTCTTCTGAACACAGCAGATTAGTAACCACCACTTTTTTTTTTTTGCTTTCTTTTTTTTTCTTTTTGACTCCAGTGCCCAAATTAGCCCTCTGAGAGAAATGAGGGGGCAGAAAGTAGGGAAAGACAGGCTGGAATTAAGCAGAACGAGAGAGAGGGAGCTTGTTGAACATGACATCTGAGTATCTAATTACCTCTGTGGCAGTGTCAGCCTCCCAGGCCGGGCTGCCGTTTTCATACATACATCATCCCCTGGGTCTCTGAGTCTGCCCACTGTTGTCTTGTCCCCTTTGTGTGCCCTCTCAGAGCTCACAACACATTCAAGCTGTACAGCAGGGTGACAACATGTAAATAAGAATTTGAAAAGTGACAAGCTGGGCAACCGAGGAAGTCAGTAAAACAAAGAAGCTACTGTTCAAAAGATTTATTTCATTATTTGATCTCTCCCAGCAGAGCATTTTGTGTTAAAGGTCATGGAGTAAGATGCCATGTGTGCAGAATAAATAGTAATATTCTGCATAACTATGTAATTGTATGTTCTCCTGGTATTTATAGTTCTCCCACATACAGTGGTGCTCTTTAGTCTCAGATGAAGTAGAACAAATATTTGACTTTGTACAATTGGTATCACTGGTGTTTGCCAAAGAGAGCTCCTATTTCTCTCTCCATCGTCTTTTTCCATCTCTGTATCATTTTTGTTGAGCTTATTTAGAGAATGATAAATGATGGAGAAGCACAACCTCTTGCCAGAGCGTGTTTGAAGATGTGCTGCAGAATGTGCACCGATGATTGCAGTAGAAGGTGGTGTCTGTTAGGACAGAGTTCAACAAAGGGAATCGTTAATACACAGCTGACAATTTTATGGATGTGCAAGCTGATGTCTTTCCATATAGTCATGTATAATTCACTCGCCTCTTTAACTTTTTATTAAGTCGAAAGAGCAGCCTATCGTCCATTGTCATCAACTTTTTCCTCACTCAGCCCTTGGATTTGTCTTGCTTGCCCCACTATTTTTCTTTCTTTTTAGGGTAAAAGGAGCATATATGAAAACATGAAACAAAAATGCTGGCAGATATGCAAAAGGTATCTCACAGGATTGTGCTTGTAAAGCCTTTAAAAGGCTGCATGGACATGCCAGACAGATCTATAGAGAAACTGATGGAGGCAGAGGGACAGATCTGAGAAATATGGAAGACAATGAGGCGTGCAATGTCAGCACCATGGGCAGTGCCATGGATTTATCATTTAATAGTGACTGGCTGATAAGCAGCACAGCTGCAGATTGGCTGAAGAACCACAGTCACTACCAGTAATTTCCTCAAAACCTAGTAAGATAAAGGATGAAAGATAACAGAATAAACTGGAGGGAGGCTACAGTGAGAAAAATGCAAAAATAATAATCCTAACTGAATAAGTACAGGATTTTCAGGAGGTCTCACCTATGCAAGATGAATATAGAAGCATGACTGAAGTTCGCAAAATTGCATCTGAACAAACTACAAGAGTTCTGGAACCATTTTGTTTGAACAGATGATATCAAAGTGGAGTTGTTTGGTCTTAATATTCAAAGCCGTATTTGGTAAAAACTGAGCAGCAGTCAAGTATGGCAATGGAGGGCTGTTTAATTTGGGTTGTTTTATGGCCACAGGACCTGGGCATCATGCAGTCACTGAGTCATCCATGAGCTCCTCTACATATTATTTATTACAAAGGTTAATGTGAGGCCATCTGTGTGACAGCTAAGGACTGGTTGAATTAAAGGTCATGCAACAAGACCAGATGACAAGGCACATCAGGACAGCTGTGCACGAGCAAATGCCCCAAAAAACTGAAGCAATGAGCTACTTTTTCACATGCAGACTATGAAAACAGTGATATTGGAAAGTTTCCTATACACCCTCATTTTTTTATTTAAAAAAAAAAAAAAAAAAAGGG